>ML799415.1:64336-76254 GCA_009831015.1 Picea engelmannii
ATGCTCTATAGTCAAATGTGATCAGTGTGATTCCCAATAAATACCCTCAATATACAATCCCACTATGCTTGGTCCAACTTTGGAGGGGTTATCTCCTCTACCTTTCCTTAAGAAAACTCATGTTTAACCCCTGTTTTAGAGGGGGGTCATGGATAACTCTTACGACACTAGACTCTTAACACTCCATGTATCAGACTCCAATGTTTGTACAGATGACCTTGAAAATTTTCCTCTCCACACCTAATTCAAGGCCCTGAAGCCTAGACTAGTAGGTGAACCACACAAATATAAAGTCTAATTGATTTTAATTTAAGCATTGATTTTATGGGCTTGACTTACTTAAAGGATATGAACATACAACTTTTGTTTTTTGGAAGAGACGAAAGAGAAGAAAACTTTAGAGGATTTATGAAAAAAGAAACTAGATACTTCAAATTTAAAGCAATGGATTGTAAATCTTTGTGATTGCAAACTTCTCAAAATAGTATTTTAAGATCCTATAACCAAAAGTTTCCTAAAAGAGATTTTTGTTTTATAATCCAAAAATTACTAAACTAAATGCATGAATGAAATATTTTTTTAATTTATTGAAATGCTTAAACAAGAAAAACAGAAGTAAAAGATTATTTTCATTTTTCAAAGCATAAACTAGATAAAGAGAAGATAAAACCCAAGACTAATACAAACCTATTGAGCACTCAACACACCATAAAATCCTTATCAAACTTTGTCACTTTTTGGGTACCACTTCTTTTCTTCACTATCTGACTAGATTTCATTTTGGGAAATGGTTTATCTTTGGGTTTTTTTCATGTCTCTTATCACCTAGTCAAGTTGGTTTGAAATTGTGAAACCTCATGTCTAGAATACCTTAACACCAGAATTATGAATCAACAGCTAAACATTGCACCTAATGTGCTCTGGTTCAGCGTCGAAAAGAATTCAAGTAAAGAAACCACACGAAAACAATAGTTGTCGAGCGTCGATCCTCATCGGCATAGACAAAAGTCGGTTCTGGTTTGCGTAATTTATTTGCATAAAGGTTCGAGAGATAGTCGATCCCCTTCGGCATCAAAAAAATACGAGATAGAACAACGTTAACAAAGGATGTAAAGAAACCATCGATAGTTGATGCTCGATGTGCTTTATTGAGATCCTGGAAATTCATAAAGGATACACCAATCATTTTGACCGCGATAAAATTATCATCGATCGTCGATTGTCAATGTGTTTTCAGCATCGACACTTTTTCGAGAGAGTCAATCGAAGAGCACTTGGGTAGGTTGATCGTGGATCGTCAATTGTTGATCCTTGATAATTTTTGGCGTCAGCAAGATAGGATGGGGATTTAGAATGTATAGCTTAAAGAAAGTCTTAATTCTGATTAACACGAGTAGATGAAGTCATCGATCTTGAGTGCCACATGTATTTACCAAGTAAGGGGTTTATACGGCCTATTTTCGTCTCGAGTCATTTTTATGTTCTCTGGGTCCTAGTCACGCCTCCTAGTCATCTCCGCATAGCAAGATCGATCGATGTTGGAAATTTTGCAAGGAGATATCAACGAAAATGTTTTAAGAACAATCTTGACCCCCGATACACCAACAAAACTAGTGAAATGATGTGATTTTTTCGACATGAGATACGATCGGATTTGGAAATTTAATATACCATTTAATGCTTGATCCTGCATTAGATGTTATCTCATGTGTTGATTAGACAACAACAGTTTGAAATTGTTGATAGACCACATTACCACCCACGCCTGTGTCATCAACCCATGATGAATTCAAGTTTAAACATTTTTGAAGATCTGGCAGAAGATTTAATGAAATTACACTCATAACCCGAATTGAATGGCTGATGCGACAAGGTAAGTTCATTCATGTTTGAATCTCTAGAACGGTTTTGAACGAAATCATTCTGCTCTCAAATTGAATTCCAGAGCATCCAAAGGAGCAAAGAGAATGTCTCAATACTGTATTGACCCTTTGATCACCAAAACTAGGTTTAACGAGTTGTACAGGTATGTATCCAATTTTTTCAATTCGTTCGTTATAATTTATACATGCGCACTCGATTTTCTTGCACAGTCTCTAAACTATGTTACAGTTGCAGGTAATATGTCACTAATAAATCCAAACACCCGATGTTCTCTGAGAGAACCAAAGTTGAAAGAAGTTGAAATAGGCGAAGTTTCTTCTCCAGGGATCATGAGGTAGTTGGAGTACACTCCTAGGGTGGGGCCTTTCATTAAAATAGAAAGAAATAAATATTTTTTCTAGCCTCTGGCCTTTGGTGATACAAAGGAAAGCATTGGATCCAAGGTAATTCTTCCACAGTCGAGGGATATATTTAACATAATTATCTGAGAAGAATACCCAGAATATATCCCACACACTGACCCAGACATGAGGATGCTTGATGACTAGGTTTTCTCAAACATCTGACTGTCGTATCTAGACATGGTGGCAAGCAGAACCCAAGTTTTCCCATGCATAGAGGTTCTGAAATGGCTCATCGACCATATGGACATGCATAAGTTCTTGATCAACAATGAGAATGGAGGATGGGTTAGATTTTTCCTCCCGACAGAAGTCCATAAATACTGCAAGCTCAGGGACCTAGAGGAGTGGCTCACCACGGACTTCGTGGTGAAGTTCTATGAATTCCATGACAACAGTTAGCTTATGGCCTCATGGTGGAAGGAGGACAAGAATTTCACTAACTGGAGCAATGGTTGGTATGGAATAGCCAACTTGAGGGATCCATACATCTATTTGATGGCTCTCATCTCCCAGTTATATGGAGAAAAGGATTTCTCCAAGTTTTCGGAAGCATGGATGCCTTTGGCGCGCACAGTGGTGATCGTCGAGAGAAGCTTCAACTAGGGAGCGAAAATCTCAAAACAATTAAGCATTTGTGTACAGAAATCTCAGACTTTGAAGGAAGGGGAGGCACCCACTTTCTACATGACTTTGTACCTACTCGATGTCATATGTGGAAGGAATGTCTTCACCGGAAAGAACCTAAGTTGGCATGTTGCGGAGCTCCTGTTCCACGTCTAATTCAACCTATTATGAGAGAACATGTAAAAAAATATTACGCACTCATCTATGATGAATTCATCACCCACATTCATTTTATTATTTTTTAGAAGGAATTCCCAAGACTATCTACAGCAGCCAAGAAAATGATATCCATGGTAGGCCATTGGTATTTATACGAATGCTCAACCTACATCAGGATGTTCAAGGCCACTAGAGCACCAACTCTCTTACCCGCTCATGTCCCAGACCGGCTCGTTGTGGGAGAAATTGGTTATCATACCATCCTGCAGGTCTATAACACTACATTGGTCGAAGACAAGAAACAATCTTTCATACCCTACAGTTGTCATATAGAGTTCTATCCAGTGAAGGATATTGCTCAAGAAAAACAAGAGGGGCTTAACCAACTAGAATTCAAATTCCAAACAGTTTGATTCTGCAAGAATGATCCTAAAATCCTGGTCCTCCAACATTCTTTGCAGGTATCATCATGTTTGTCGTATCCTCATGATAAGTTTGAGGATGAAAATTTCATAGAGTGTGCCCAGAATTGGGACGAGGTGGTGCAGAGGATGGCCAACCCAAACATGACCAGGTTCAAGGCCATGATCATGGATGAACATGTGGAAATGATAGATAAGTCAACTCAAGAGGCCCTCAGATCCAGGGAAGAAATCAGAGTGTCAGAAACAACAGAGGCACAAAGAAGGGGATTGATCTTGATAGAAGGGGCATAGAGAATCATTGATCAATTGAAAAATGACCATGATCTGATATAGATGACGATGATCCCCACTGATGACCCAATTGAAATCCAAGGAGAACCAAGTGGCCCAGAGCCGATACAGATTGAAGAAACCACCAGGTCAAAAAACCTTGAAGCTCCACCACCACAGGTCAGATCACCAGGTGAAATTTCGGCTCGACCCGAGATAGAGAGAACATCAGGGAGAACAAGTATACCAAATCCCTTATTCGATTTAATAACCATCTACAATGATGAGGAGAGTTCAGAGGTGTCCTTGGTCACTCTGGTGAAAATTATAGAGGAGAAAGAACCTGAGAGATAATTCACCCCGAGTTCAGATGCTTCAATTTAGAGCCACCCACGGAACGAGCATGAGGCAGAAAGTGATTTGGATGCTGAGCCACTCAACATACCGTCAACCCTAATGGACATCTCAAGGGATGAGCTATGATTGACCAAACAAGAAAAAGAAATCCCACAATAGGAAATCGACATTTCAATGAACGATTATCAAGTAAGTATCTAACCTGCCCCTAATTCCTTAGTTTTGGTCAGTACCCTTCCATTCGATGAGTAGGGACTAGAGGATGAGCCATCAGAGTACATAGAAGAGGTTTACGAACCCAACCTTCAATAGATACACATAGTCAGGAGCCTAGGAAATACTTTAACTTGGGGAGAGCAAAAAATCCCTTGACCAATTGATGAGGTCATCGATATACAAGAAATCACCTAAGATCGAAAGAGGAAATCCATCATGAAGAGAACCACTAAGAAGAGGAGGCTTACATTGGACAGTTCGATCCTCATCACCACAGAGGAGAAATTGATCAACACAAAGCATGCCAAAACGTTTGAGCTTATCGACGCAGGGATGGCGATCACAGATGCCTCCCTAGATAGAGCAAGGAAAGATGAAGAGGAGATAATTGTTGTGCTAAAGGAGTTGGATCATCTGTGCCATTTGTAAAAATACTATCAAGACTCCATGCAAGCCACAATGTTTTTAAGAAGTCAGTTCCAATATGCCTATGGAAAATTTACGAGTGAACGACACCTTTTCACTGCAGGGATAGTCGACTTCCAGGAATAAACCCTTATGGCACTAGTGACTTGAAAATATGTGGAAATATGGTACGAGAAGGCCCACCAAGTAGTGGAAATATTGATTACATCAGCGTGGTTCAAAAGGGTCGAGACGCCGAAGAGCATGAAATTCGGGTGCTAAGGGAAAACAACATATATTGTATAAGGAATTTGGTTGAGTAATGGGTGAACATGGATCAAGAGCCTCAATGGGAGATTCAAGAGAAATGGGTCGATTGTGAAAGAATTTGGTTTAAGATCAATCAGGAGATGAGAGACATCGGTCTCCCAGAATTTGGCTCACCCAAGGACTTTGTCGACTTGCATGACATAGTCAAACAACATGCAGAAAAAGACTCGTCGTGGCCTTCAGAGATATCAAAGGTGGCGAACATGGCACCAGGTCAAGTAAAAATGTTCATGGAGAACTCGATCAAGGATCGAACAGTATTAAAACAGTTAAGTGTTAAAATAGTCAAGTATCGGGCATAGGCAGTAGAAATAAAGGAGATCCTTTCGGCCCTGATGGACCAACACAGATTCACGTATGCCAACACATGCGAGGAAATCTTTTTCAAATGGTCAGAGTATGAGAAGATTCATCCACTTAAGTGAAACCATTTGATGACTCCTAGAAGACAGAGATATGGAAGTGCCATGTGGCAATGTTTTATTTTACTTAGCTTGCACTTTTGATAGTTAATTTTTGTTAATAATTTGTTATAAATAAGAGGATTTACCTTTTAGAAGAGGTCAATGGTTCTGGAAAAGACCCTCATTTTTGGAATTGTAAAGAACTATTTCGTAACTACCTTAATTGAGAAGTCTTGTTTAGGACTGGAGACAAATTTATGTTTTATGTCAAAGGAATGTATGATTGGATCTAAAGAGTAATTACTTTTGAATTTATCTCATGAATGGATGTTGTAATGAGTAAGAGTTTTTGAATCTATTGATAAGTTAGTTGATTCAATATTTGTATAGTTCTTGTCTCTAATGATGGAAATCAAATCATTGTGTTAATGTGTGATTAGTGATTAGAGCTAAGGAAACTATTTTTCTTTCCATCATTTTATTACATGTATGTTTTCTTTCGATAATTGTATCTCAGTCAATAATTAAAATACTAGTAGGTTGATGTATTAGTACTAGGCTTGTATTAGGTATGAAAATATTTGTTTGCATGCCTGAGAACGAGGGTTATCCCAATATTAACCTTCTTCAGTAGTTAATATTTCCCCTTTTACCCAACTAGTTTATACCAACACTCATCTTTTAGCAAATCCACCTAATGAATTAAAATACAAAAGAGAACATTTAAACCAAAGGAGGAACTTTCACAAGAAGATATCTTGTAAATCACTACGTAAATCCCATCGATTATTTGGTCAGATCGACGGATATGGAGAACCATTCCACTATTAAACACTTTAGATTTTGATTGGGCCTCGGTGGCGGGTTTGGTTCCTATTGTTGAGTTACATGGATTTAAGACCCCCCAACAAGACCCTAGACCACCATGTAAATGCAGGGACTCACAAGAATCCAGAGGTAGATATAACACTTATAGGAAAAATCTAAACCTCTAAAGAAAACAAAGAATACGAAGAAACAAGTTAAAACCGAATCTTTAACCCAACCAAAGACCACTAACAGAGACCCTGCAAAGTTTAAGGAAGCCTGAGAAGCAGTAGGATTCTGTCAGGAAAGAGGAGATCTTTTAAAAAAAAAAACTCTCCAACACACAGAGACGTGGGTTGTGCATTGTGCATCATTCATATGTACGTGGGTTGTATATTGTCCAGACTATGTATGTACATGGGCTAAGCCGAAGCAAGGCACATACACCTCTGAAACAATTCAAAAAGTAAAAAGGTTTTCCAGACTGACTGGGTAGGGAAGGCTGGTAAGCACTCGGAAGGTGACACGAGACCCTAAACTGACTCAATAAACCTGAAAAATTAAAAAAGAAATTGAAAAAAACAATTTAAACCAAAACCTCCCACTAAGACACTAGAGAGACTAAACAGCGGAGTTGCCATTTCTGCTAGCGGGGAAAATCCCCCTATTACTATACTGGTTTGAGGTACAGGAAGAGAATTGACTTCCCTTAAATGACAAGAGAGAGGAAAGTATGTGTGCCTTTGGTCCTAACATCTGATGTAGACCTCTTTCTCCTTCGTAGCTTCCTTGACTATTGGTCTCCTCCCAAAGCTAACCTACAACAACTTAGGAAAAAAATTCTACAAGATATACAATATCTACTTATCACTGCTAATGTTCAGATATAAACATATATGCATTAATCAATTAAGAATAAAGACACAATGTATTGGGATAGGAAAATAACTCTTTTATTCAATATGAAGATCAGAAAGATTACAACCTTCTTATCGGAAAACACTCTGTGAACCAGGTTCATGCTCCTCTTATTGCTACTCCAAGTGCATCATTCCCATGCTTTCCTCTCACAACCAATTGATCTCTTGGGAAAAGGGAAAGGTTTGTATAAGGAGAAAGGGTTGGAAGAGAATGTTGAGGCTAAATCTCATAAAGGGCTGCAAAACTTGGGCTAGAAGGGGAAGGGATTTTGGCAGAGTTTCTTTGTTCTCTTGCTTGTTTTTATAAATGGAACCCCAATATCTCTTTTTATATGAGAAAAATATGGTTATTTGGTTTGGGGATAGGCTACAATGGATAAAATGGTTGGTAAACCCTCGATATCTCGTAAACTCTGTTGAATTCCTTGCAATTATATATTTTTTGCAACTTTTGGAGGTAAACGCAGGTTTTCTGGCATGAAACTCACATATGTATGTGGGATAACTAGTATGCAACTAGAGTGTGTACAAAGGAATTAGTTCATCAAAGCATGTACATATTCCAAAAAATGTTTTTTTAAGAAGGATCCTCAACAGTAATTTGGCAAATTCTGTAAGTGGAAAGGCCAATGCGATGTATGCATAGGTAGGGAATTTTTGGACTATAACAAACACACAATTCTATAGAAAATGAGTACTAGTGTGGAATGAAACACACATGTGAACTACTTCGGTCATACAAAAAGGTTCAAAGAAACAAAATAGTCTAGACAGAAAATAAAATGCAATTCAAACCAACCATCACAAAGAATCAGATCCATACTGCACGAAATTTTATAACACCATTACAAGAAATCTCTCTCCATCCTTAATTGAATTTAGAAGACTAATTTGAAGTTATGGAAATTGATTCCAAAATAAAACTGGAATTTATTCATTTCCATTCAAAGTTACAAGTTACAACATTCATTTCATTAAAAAAATTGAGTTATAGATCAATAGACTTTACTTGAGCTATCTTTTTCTGAATTCAAGGATATTGATCATCTCATCAACCAAGCCCAACAAATAGTAAGGACCCCGTCCCACTAGAGAAATCACCCTAAAACAAAAATAAAAATGCCAATTAAGCTCCCAACCCAAAATAGAGAAATCATAGTATAAAATAAAAAGAGATTTCAGCGCATCTCCACCCATTATGTTATAAATTTACACTAGTTTACAACATTTCAATCATTTTAGAAAACCATTAAATAGAAAAGAAGTTGTGCCATTTTGAGAAAAATACTATAAAATTAAACTTAGAGAACAACTATAGTAGCGTGTACAGATTAAAAATTCAAACATGCTCTGCTTTTCGATAAAGTCAACAGCTTTCATAAAATCCAAATTTACAGTACTTTCATCCAATTATTTTAGTAAATCATTAAACAGAACAAAGGTTCAACAATTTTGAGAAAACACCACTATAAATGAGACTCAGAGAATACCTACAAATAAAAATTCAAGTATGATCTGCTTCTAAATGAAGCAAGAAACATTCAATGAAATATACCATGAAATTCAAATAAATGGAAAGTGATTTCTTAAAATATATAATCACATAAATGACATTGAAATTCAAATGAATGGAAAATGATAATTGTCAATGGAAGGAAAGAACTACTGGTCTCTAGCAAAGAGTCTCCTAACCTGAATCAATTCACCCTATACACTGCACTTCATATGAAGATAACTAATCTATTTCGAAAAATAATGTACCGAAAAATATGGATGGCTTATCAATCCACCCATACAATGGAAGTATCGATTACTATGGCTAATATAATGATCGATTATCAATATTTTGATATATCACAACATCATCGCATTTTATGTTGCATCCCCAAAAAATTAATAGAAAGCACAATCTACCCAACCAACAACCTACCATCTACCAAAATATGTGTGCAACTTGATGTCCAGGTAAAAATAGAGAGGGAAGACATCATTTCCCTCACCAAAAACTCATTGTCCCTTGCACTGCATCTCAGTGGACATCAACTTGAAAATTTATGTTTAGTTCTACCCATATTCATCTGTACAGTCCAAAGTTTTAGTAAGGCTTTGCCCAGCCATCAACCTACCATCTGCAAAATTATGTGTGCAACTTGATTTCCAGAGGAAAATAGAGAGGGAAGACACCATCCCCCTCACAAAAAACTCATTTTCACTTGCACTACGGCTCAACAAACATCAACTTTTAAATTTATGTTTAGGTTTACCCATATTCATCTGTACAGTCCCAAGGTTTAATAAATACTTATATGATGGCAACCTCATCCATGCAACACCATTCCCACAGCTCCGAGTAAAAACCACTGGAGTTCCCAACTTATAAATATATGAAAAAAAATTAAAATAAAATTACAAATTTATTAGAAGGATCAATGCCTATGAATTAAAAAGAACCTACAAACCTGAATCCATTACTTGATAATCTCATTCACCCAATCAACATCTGGCAACTCTAGTGAAGAAGAAGAGTCATGAAGGAGATTGTATCTAATAAGCCTTCCATATATATTTTCCCTCAAGTCTTTACCATATTTTACACTCTGAACAAGCTCTTCAAACCAATCATCCACACCATCATAATTTTTTAAGCGAGTTGGTGTGCAGGGGAGTATTTCAATGACACAATGTCATAGGTCTGAAACCCTCAGAGATCCATGCCCACCCACCCATTGACCATTTGGGTTTGAACTTGCAACCAAGAAGGTATAGAGGGGTCCTTTAATGTCAAACTCTGTATCATGGGTTATATCTATCGATTCTCGAAACTTTCATTGTACGGTCTTACCAAGATTCACTATTCCCTCTATAGCTGAAAAGTTATTAATAAAAAGGAACATCAACTCTGGCTATCATTCCAACTAGTGCTTCCTTGTTTCTAGATAAATTCATAGACGTAGTGACTTGTTTGGTTTTAACAGATTCAAGGCTTGTTGGCGCGTAGTGGAAATACTTGGGGTTAATCATCAATACACCAACAAAACCCTTAGACACCATCCCCTTCGACATCACCTACAAGCAATTGAAGTCTCACTCGAGGCATATAGAGGGGCTATAGGAACCAACATTTTGCAGTGATGAGGGGAAGTGAGGAATTCAACATGTCTTTACTAACCATCTGTTATCACTGAAATTTTGTCAACACATGGTTACAAGAACTCAGCATTGTCAAACAGTGATGAAGTCATTCATGGACCTGAATTAATTCCACAGCATTCAAAAAGGTCAAAAACTATACAAAGTAGTGAAAAATTGAAGAGCGCTTTGTAGACATTGGGTGCGCGTGTGCATGCGCGTAATAGGAACGTATAAAGCGTGCACAGGCACACGATGCACGGTTGTTAGCGAAAAAAGTCGTGCACCTACTAAACGGCGCATTTATTGAAGTGGTCGGCCTCCCAACCACTTATGGATAGGCTCCCAAGCTGATTTGACCCTCAAATCTGGGCTGGATCCAAATGGTGGGCTGGTCAAAGACCTAATAATGTCCTAAATGGCCTCTTTTCACACTACAAAGCAGTTAAATAAAAGCCCAAAGAAATGCTATAAAAAGCCATGAATGCACCTCATTTTCTCAAGGAATTCAAAGTAATGTTATGCTGCCTAGATTGTTTTAAGGACTCCATCCTTGACAAGAGCATTTTGGCACCATTTAATTAGGCAATCCACCTCTCCATTGAGTGGATTTGCAAGGAGTTCTTTCATCACCATTTTCATTTTCTTGTTGTAAGGAGAGCAAGCTTGTGAGGGTCCAAGAGCCTTCCCTTGGAGGATGAAGGGACTCATAGTCCCCTTCCTTCTTGGTGCTTTGATTTCATCAATAGACCAGCCTTTAATATTGGTGACATGGGTCTTTTGTTCTTTGTTTTATGATTTTATCTTTTATTAGTTTAATTTTTAATCTTAGTTTTGTTTTTCTTTCTCTAACTCTTTTCTCTACAGCTTTTGTCCTGGCTAGCAGATCCAACTAGGCTTTCTAGCACCTCGATTTATACTCACCAAGGTGACAAAGGAGGTGCAACAGATTGGCGACCATACTAGGGAAAGGTATCAAATTCCTACCTCATTTGGGTTTATTTTTCTCTTCTTTTAGTTTGTTTAACTTGCAGGTGCACTAACCAACCTAAGCCAACCTACCAACCATCCAATTCAAAGGAGAATTGAGAGAAGTCCATCCGGATTTTTCTTTCTCGGCCGTTTGTCACAGGTGTGCGGGTATTCTACCCCACAGATGTGCATCGTGCACGCATGCGCTTAAGTGACAGCTTTTCTCTGTGCGCATGCGCTTTTTGACTCATCTTTGTTCGTGCGCCTGCGCTCTATGCGCCTCTGTCTTCACTAGCGGTCGCGCATCTGAGAAAAATTTCACATTGTAAGTTGTTGGGATGTGGGGAAGGCCATTTGCCTTCTTGAAAATGATGTCAAGCATGTTCTAAAAACTACACCACACTTTTTTCCACATGGATGGCCTGTTTTGGCTTACAACATAAAGTGGAAATCATTTTTTCACATCTAATTTACATTGGGACTAGAAATTGAATTACAATCGCTTAGTATGCTCTTCTCTCACGCCTTCAAGCGACCTTGAGAATCAGAAAAATGTTGTGAAACGTTTTCATCTCCCTTAACAAAGTTTAAAACCTTTAGGAGAGGACAACG
>ML799415.1:94303-121237 GCA_009831015.1 Picea engelmannii
GTCTACACCCACACTTCCATCATCTTTTTTAGAGTTACATGACACGAGCATGGGGCATGCCCACCTCATTTGTACACAGTTTTATATTTTACCCACTTTATGGAAGGTCGAGTCCTACCAGTTCCTTTCTCCTACAAAGGATTGCTCTGAACGATCCCACTATTTCTCTATCTTACAACAACAGTCACAGTAGAAGAAACATTGATGGATTTCGGCTATACGTATGCTCCTAACCTCATCCATCAGGGGGCATCTGTTATCACTAAAATTTTGTTAGCACATGGTTACAAGAACTCATCATCGTCAAACAGTGATGAAGTCATTCATGGACCTAAATTAATTCCACAGCATTCAAAAAGGTCAAAAACTATACAAAGTAGTGAAAATTTGAAGAGTGCTTTGCATACATTAGGCGCGCGCGCGCATGCACGTAACAGGAATGTATAAAGCATGCACAGGCACACGATGCATGGCTGTTAGCGAAAAACGCCATGCACCTGCTAAATGGTGCATTTATTGAAGTGGCCAGCCTCCCAACCACTTATGGATCAGCTCCCAAGATGATTTGACCCTCAAATATGGGCTGGATCCAAATGGTGGGTTGGTCAAAGACCTAATAGTGCCCTAAATGGCCTCTTTTCACACTACAAAGCAGTTAAACAAAAGCCCAAAGCAATGCTATCAAAATCCATGAATGCACCTCATTTTCTCAAGGAATTCAAAGTAATGTTATGCTACCTAGATTGTTTTAAGGACTCCATCCTTGACAAGAGCATTTTGGCACCATTTCATTAGGCAATCCACCTCTCCATTGAGTGGATTTTCAAGGAGTTCTTTCATCACCATTTTCATTTTCTTGTTGTAAGGAGAGCAAGCTTGTGGTGGTCCAAGAGCCTTCCCTTGGAGGAAGAAGGGAATCATAGTCCCCTTTCTTCTTGGTGCTTTGATTTCATCAATAGACCAGCCTTTAATATTGGTGACATGGGTCTTTTGTTCTTTGTTTTCTATGCTCATGATTTTATCTCTTATTAGTTTAATTTTTAATCTTAGTTTTGTTTTTCTTTCTCTAACTCTTTTCTCTACAGCTTTTGTCCTGCCTAGCAGACCCAACTAGGCTTGCTAGCACCTCGATTTCTTCTCACCAAGGTGACGAAGGAGGTGCAACACCATCTACTCATGTGCGTAGTTTCCATTAATTAATAGTTACTTATCATCTGACATACCCTGTGTGTGACATTATTTTACTTGACATACATTCATTTACCAGTCACTTTAGTTTGCAACATTATAACGTCATATATGATTAACACATCCAACATACTTAAGCATTTATCATCATTGCACAGTAATAGTAAACATTATAACTTGCAAGCAAAACAAATCATGACACAAGGGTTTAACATGGTTCACCCAACTTGGTATATGTCCACAACGAATGGATTCTTATATTAGTCATTGGTAATATTCTTACAGCCATGCACTGTGCTACAAAATATGCAACAGTAAAATCACCCAAACTTTCCTAGTTGTTCTGCTACAGTGGGAGCCTCACTCCTCAGACATAACTCAAAACTTCTCCAAAACTTGACCCAACTTACCCCAAAAAGAACTAAGAACTTTTCATATCTCAAACCCCCAAAACCTTTTCTACCAAAAAACCCTTTACATATGTATATATCATAATAGAGCTAATCCCATTACAATGTGGACAAAATGTCCCAAAAACCCAATGGTCTATAACCATTTTCTGCCTTTTACACTCCACACCATCGTGTTTCCTCTTATCGCACGCTTTGACTCCTTAAAGTCTTCTCTCATAGTGTGATCTGGTCCATAATCTAACTTCCTTTTATTATTTGACTTATTCTAGCATAGATCCCAAAACTTATCCAAAACACCTATCCAACAGACCCCTAACACTCACTTGTGGCTCATCTCAAGCCACTCAGTCTTCCATACAAGTTTCCAAAAACTTCTATAGTCTTTTCTCTAGATTTGGTTTCTTGCTACAAAATTTCGTCTGCAGTCTACTCACTAATTGCTAACTTAAGACATTCTTCCTAGATAGTGGTAGAGTTGAATCAGTGTGGAACTCCTTTGTAACTATCTCCTTCAATCTGGGTAGATGGTTTTTTTGTTTCTCGAGTATCATAACTATCACCATACCCAGGTCCTTACTGCATAGAAAATCCTCTTCCCTTGTTCTTCATGTTCCTGTGCTCCTTCTTAATGCTTCTCTGGTTCATGCATCTTCTACTGCACTTTTACATTACCTTATGTTCTATGCAATCTGGTTCTGGCAAAGTTTGCCAAGCTCGGGTCGAATACTTTTGTTCTTGGGACTTCTTCCTGCATTGTTGTTGTGGCATGCTTACAACTCTATTATTTTTCTTTAGGTGGTGCCATATCTCTCTTATATAACCTACTCAACTCCAATACCCTCTGTTCTTTCTCTGCACTATGCTCAAATTCTATACTACAATCAGTTCTTCTACCTATCTTCTCAAATTCATAGGAAACAATGGCCTACCCTTTTCACCTACTTTATAGCGAGTTGGATCTTTGCATCCCTACTTTAAGTCTCATATGATTTTACTTATACTCAATTGATTCCATATACTGTAATATTGTTGTATCCTCTAGCAGATTATGGTCTGAATCATCCACCCTATAAAATTCTTTTTCACACACATTCCCTTCATCTCTTGATTATGTTCAACTCTAAATGTTGATCCTGTTTGTTTTTAATTATGACTATGCACTTCCATTACTCTGCCATCATATTCGCTCTTCATTGCATGTCCCATCATGGATTTTATTTTCCACACCTTTTGTTCCTACCTCTGTCACAGTTCAAACTTCCTTCAAATGCTTCTTTTCTTTTCTACAACAAGCCTTGGTTCAACTTCTTACTATTATTACAATTTGAACACTACCTTTCTGCTTCCTGTCAACCTTTTGTCTCTTAATCTATATTTTATTGGTTTTTATTCCTTTCTCCTCTTCGTGCTCTTAACTGTTATCTACATGATCGCTTCTCTATGCACAATCTCTTCTCTCTACACAAAATCTTCTCTCTGTGCAAAATCTTCTCTTGGTGTGATTTCACTTCATTTGTTTGTGCACTCTTCTTCCTGCTTCTTTCTCTTCTGTGGCATTTTCCTGCTTTTCCTTTTTACTTGCTAATCTAAACTTCTTGGACTCCTCAACTTTTGACTTCTTCCTTGAACTATTTTCTTTCTTTCTTTTTCTGCATTTTCTTTCTATAGTACACTTTGATACAAGTTATCCTGTGCAGTATGCCTAGGGTGCAAAAATACTATTGTCCTTGTACAGTTTAGTCGACTCCCATTAACTATTCCTTCCATGACTTGTTCATCCAACTGTTCCAGCTGGACAACACCTGTTTCTATCACATATATGATCACGTATGGCCCTATCCAGTGTGGCCTAAACTTTCTTGGGTGCTATAAGAACTTACTATCATAGAGAAATACTAAATCTCATGGACGTAACTTCTTCTTCTTGATGTGTCTATCATGCCACACTTTTTCTTGTGCCTTCTATACTTTTTTATGGAACCCTGCAATAGATCAATCTGCCTATAATACTAATAATTGTGATAGTATTTCTTATATAACATCGGAATCCATAAGGTATGTCAGTGCAGCAATGCGCAGACTTGGTACAAGAAATTCCATGGCAATGAATGCTTCCTGACCATACGCTAATCTAAAGGGTGTATGACCTGTCAACTTCTTGCATGTAGTTCTATAATCCCATAGCACTGCAGGAATCCTTAAGTCCCAGTCATCCCATCCTACATTACATACCTTTTTCAATGCATTCTCCAGTATCATATTGAAGGCCTCCACAATTCCATTTTCTTGAGGATGATATGGAGTGCTCTTTTGATGTTGAATCTAGAACTCTTCTATTAATGTTGAAATTGTCTTTTTCAAAAAGTGAGTCCCTTGATTACTCATAAGTACCTTAGGACACCCAAAATTTATAACTATGTTCTCAAATAAGAACGGCGTAGTTGTATCCATGCTACAATATTTAATTGGTTCCACCTCTACCCATTTTTTCAAGTAGTTTTTCATGGTAATTATGTACCTAGTGCTCGTTCTCCTCACTAGTGGATTGATTGGTCTGACAAAATCCACTACCCATTTGTCAAATGCATGCAAGGTAACTTGCAGATTCAAAGGCATATCATCTCTTCATGATGACCTTCCTACACTCTGGAAAATGTTGCATCTCTAACGATATTTCTTAGCATCCTTATGGAGGGTGGGCCACCATAACCCTGCTTCCAATATCTTCTACGATGTTTCATTTCCTGCATAATGACCTCCTGCAATTCCATCATGCACCTATGCTAGGATCATTAGTATTTCATTTTATAGAACACATCGTCGCAGTATCCCATATGCGCCTAACATATAGAATTTTTCTGCGATCAACTGATAATCCACTAATTTAACCACTAGTTGCTTCTTATATGCTATTGTCATGTCAGGTGGAGTGATTCTTGTACTAAAAAATTGGACAATTTATGCAAAGTGGTAATATCCCATTCGAATTGAGAATAAATGTGTGTTTGGTAAACTATTGTCCAGGTTACCTATGTCTTCTCCTGTCAGTATTCATGACAAATTGTTTGGTCCTACTTTCAGTCTCCCTAGATTCACAATAAATTTGAAATCATACTCCTGGAACAACACTAACCATATGCATATTCTCCCCCCCAACACTGGATTTTTCACTAGATATTTGAGTGCGGAGTGGTGTATATACATCTTGAAATGGGACCCCAACAAGTAATTTCTAAACATCTACAAGGAATAAACCATTTCCAAGCCTTCTCTTTCTGTCGTCATGTAATTCTTCTTAGTAGTCGACAACTTCCTGCTAGCAAAGCAAATTGGATGGTCTAATTTTCCCTCTCTTGACTAGGCTAACACTGTGTCAAGCACTATCGATGATGTGTCCACATGAACGTGAAACTCTTTCTACCAATATAGGAAGACCGGAATGGGCACAGTGATTACCTTATGCTTCAAGATGTCTAGACCATGCTGACGGTCTTCATTCCATTGAAACTTGGTTTTTTTCTTTAATAACTTTTCCATCGAAGTTGTAATCTGTGCATAACCTTTAATAAACTTCCTATAATATCATGTATGACCCAACATTTTGCTCAATTGTCTCACTTATTCAAGCAGTGGAAAATTAAAAAACTCTTCTATCTTGGAAGGATCAACCAACAAACCTTACTTGCATACCACATGACCTAACAATATCCCAAACGGTGCACAGAAAATACACTTCTTCAAATTTAATGATATATGATATTGTCTAAAACTATCGAGCATCAACCGTAGAGTTTCTATGTGATCTTTCAATAGGATAAATACAATCCAGTCAGCTAAGTACACTTCAAGAAACTTATGAATAAATTCCTTAAAGGTTGCGAAAACTACTCTAGAAAACACAATAGGTGCATTCTTTAATCCAAATGATATCCCTTTGTATTGGTAGCTTTCCTATTTTGTCGCAAATGTCATCCTATGTTTGTCTTTTGGTGCAACCTTTATCTGATGGTATCCTGAAAATCCATCAGTGAACAAGTAGACCTCTTTCCCTCTTACATTTTCTAACACATCGTCTGTAAAGGGGGTAGGAAAAGGGTCATGTAAACATGTGTCACTCAATTTACTTAGGTCTACGCAAATTCTAATACCCCATGCTTTCTTATCTTGAAATACCATTGGGCTTATCCATTCAGACTCTATGACAGGCTCAATGATACCATCTTCTATCATTTTGTCAAGATAAGATTTTACTTTTTCCTTGTACTTCAGATTTAATATATAAGGTCTTTGTCTTACTGTCTTAGCATCTAGTTTTAACAGGATATTCATTTCTCCTAGTTCCCCAGGTATCCCCTTCATCTCTGAAAATGTTGTCGGAAAGAGATCTTGATACTCGCACAGTAAGTTTTCAATATTTTCAATAGTTTCATCATTCCAATAGTCACCAATATTCATGAAGTTAGGCTTCTCTTTCATGCCAATATTCACTTTGTGCACCCTTAATGGCTTCACATATGCATCGATTTCAAGTTCTAGAACTTCTACGGTGTGCTCCCCTTCATTCTTTGGTACTTGTACATTTCTTGGGTCTTCTTCCTATTGATCTTCTTCAGTAACATTGTAACATTCCAGTAATTCATGGATTGCCCTAGATTCTTTGTGCACACTACATGAAGATACTATTTCTATCTAGTCTTCTTCCAAAAAAATATTACTTCTATTGATTTGCAGAGCTGCATCTACTAAGGGTGACTCATCCACAAAACTAAATGTTACCTTAAAATTTCAGATGAGCTCTTGTTACCCATGATTTTTGTCATCATGATGGTGTATTGATGATGGTGTACTCAGGCTCCTCATAAGAACTTTCTCCAGAGAAAAGTGACTTTCATCTCTTCCCAGAAAAAATGCTTTTGAAGAGAGTTCGCAGGCTACTGATATACTAGGGTGCGAGAATGACCCATTCTCACAAGTTGCCTTAAGCTAGGGTGTGAACTTCTCACACTGTGTTACATAGCTAGGGTGTGAACCTTCTCTAAATCTTGGAAAAACATGAATTCTAGATGGTTCTAGAAGGGAATCTTCTAGAAGAATGGGTTGGCATTCGAATGGTTATACTTGTATTGGATTCCCTAATATTGTGGGATCATTCTTATCAAAGTAACCATCTCATTGTTTCCTATATATTGATGGAATTCTCATGGAAAAGGTTAAGTAAGATTCATTGGAGAATTGGTGAAGGAATTGTGTGAAGGACTTAGCTTGAACAAGAGCTTGGAGACTCTATCAAGTCTATCAAGAGGATCTGATCTTCTTCATACAAAGATTGAGAAAGTTTGTGTGTTGGAGCTAAGAGCCACTGAAAGGGATCTTGCGACATCAAGGCGATCAAGTTGTAATGTTCTACTTTCAATTAATATGATACAGTGGCATGTCCCTTTCCCATAAAGCTATTCTCACTTTATTGTGTAATTCCTTGATCATACACATAAGTTGATAGTTGAATATATTTCRCTATCTTCACTCTGGTTGGTTTGTGTTGTCTTGATCTTGACCTCACGAGAGTACCAGAGMGAAGCRGGAGMAATAGAGACCCTAGGAAGCGATACAAATGTATGTTGCTTGTTCCTCCCTACTAGCTAATTCAATGGTCAAAAATTAGGGAAAGAGTCATGTCCTGTCCTATTTTGTTCTAGATCTAGGTGGATCTAGGGAGATCTGTTAGTGTYTGCACCTACCAATTAGTCTGATAACATCTCTTCCCAATATGTTGTCCCTTGACCCCCTTCTAGTTCTAGATACCAATTCTTGGGAACTGTCTTAAGTGTATGTATAAACTTGTGCATCCATTCCTTCTTTGGCACCTATCTCCAAGTTGTCATACATAGTGCAACATGATCCATGAGACTTCTCATCAGCCTTTTACAATGATCCATCATATTTTCAAAAATTGCATGCATCAGTCCTATGTTGATTACAAAGGTTGCATGAAGTATCGACCAAAATATGTGATTTCATTACTCGCTCTTTGCACTGGATCGAAACAAAGGTACATGATACACCAAGGTTTTATGGATTAACTGAGGTAAGTTCTTTTGTAAAATAATTTGAGTTGCAAATACTTGAATAGAAAAGATTGTTGGAATTAGATGTTGCACTGAGAGAAACCCCGGTGAGATGGTGAGCTACACACAAGGAACAAATATTGGATTGGCAACATTGTAAAAGGTTGATGTAGAGCATGTTGGTTTTCCAATATCAACTGAATAGTTGACCAAACTAGCTTTGGGTTCCCCATCATTTCCTAATTCTATCTTGGAAGAACATTTACAACTGATCCTAAGTCTAAGATGACATTATCCATGTCATACTCTCCTATCTGTGCACTCAATCTAAATTATTTGGTTTCCCTCTTCTTGCACAATACTTGGTTCACTGCTCTCTGTTTCATAGGTACTTGTTTGTCTTCGGTACATTGATCGATCATCTTGTGCAATGCGTTTAACATTGTTTCTTCCTTCATCATCTCTAAAAAACTTTTTACAAAGTCTCTCAAAGTGTTTTCCTTTTCGACTACCCTTTCTGGAATGGTGTGATCATATACAAGTGGCATATTTGACATTGATGTTATCCAGTCTGGTCCTAGTATCTCCTTCCTAGTTTTTCTGTGGATTAAATGTTGGCATAGGCTCAACTTCTTTATTTATCCATTTCTCAACCCGCTTTCCATTTTTTCGTCAAATATGGTCCAATTATCATTCCTCCAGGTGTAACAGCTACTACTTTTGGATGATCGTCATGATCCTCGGCTTCTATCATCTGTAGGTTTGGGTTTTTGTTTTAGTTTTGGTTATGGTGATGGTTTTGGTTCCCTCTTTCCTGCCATTTTTCTATCAGTTGAGGATAGTCTTCTATCACATGGTCCAATTATCTCTAGTATGTGCACGTCATGCAAGGATTCAAGAATTATCTTTCTAAATGTCCCAGTTGATTACAATTATAACAAATTATTGGTCATGTTTCTCCTCGAATGAATCCTCCTCATCCTCGACCTCTATAGAATCCTCCTCATCCACCTTGATTAAATCCTCTTGGAGTATTGTATTGCATAACCCATCCTTCTTATGTGGCATTTTCTTCTTGGATTATGTATGCATATGAAGTGTGCTCTGTCATTAAGTCAAATGCATGAAAATATTTCTCATCGTGTCCTATAGATTTGCAAAAATTACAGAACAAATTCCTAGGCATACTATGGTACTTCTCCAATAATGGACAAGTAGTTGGATGATTTCCCCATGTCTTGCATATTTACCAATACCCTCCTACTCCTACCAATGGGTTTGGTTCTCTTGTAGCCATATACTGCGCAAATTTTGGGCATTCGTCTTTACGATGGCCTTTTGTCTTACATGTAATACACCAAACTTGTTCATGCTTTTCCTTTTCCTTCGTTATCTCTAACAACTGAATCCTTAGAAAAATCAACTATTATTATACATGTGCCATTCATGCGCCATCTCCTATAGGAGATACTTCCAACTTCATCACAATTTCTAATGCTTCTAGCTACGATGTGACCTTTTGTTGTTTCAATGGACAACCAATGTGCAGCAATAGACATGAAATAAACCATTATCGACGTTATTCATGAGGAATTAGAAATGTTAATATACCCATCACATCTTTAAATATTTGATCGTAATCCCAAACTGTCTCATTTTGTACTTAATTTCTTTAAGCTATGTGATATATTGCGACTCGGATTTCGGCTTCTGAAATTCCTTTAACATATCTTTTCCTATCTCTCCCAATGTCCTTGATTATCCTGCCAGTGTAGTTGTGTGATACTTCATGTACCATAATAGTGCACGACCTCTAAATGTAGTGGCTAACTACACAATATTTGTTTCTTCATCTTGGACATTCTTCACATTCCATATCGTATCACATACAAACAGATGTTTCTCTGAGTCTTTCAACCCTGCTCCCTAAAATTCAAGAATTCTTAGTGTATGATCTATTCCTGCCATTGTATTTTGTGTAGTACTTACGTTCGGTGATGTTGAATAACTCTGGTTCTCTTTTCTACTTACACTATTCTAACTACTATTCTTACTTCCTCCACTAACTACAATTACTCTTCAAAAAGTTTTTGTTTCTACTTCAGATATGGGTGACACACATGGGGTCGTGGGTTCAACATAGATTCCAATATGAGATGGACTTCCTTCTTCTACTAGACTATATTTAAGATCCTTTTATTTTTCTTTCCTTTCTCTATATGGTGTGATCTAAAGTATTGCACAGGGGTCTCTTTTCTCAAACAAGTTGTGTTTCTCTTCTCTCTGAGCCACAATCTCCTTCTTACTATACCTAAAACTTTTTTCACGGTGAAATACTCCAATATCCCCATCTAATTCATTGTCTTCCTCTCTCGACATCCTCATTCCATTTGTTTCTTAATCATCCCTTCCCCTCTCAATTCATCCTATTTTCATATCCAAGACCCCCCTATGTGTGTGAAGGCACCTAAAAATTATACTCCATCTTCATAACATTCTTGTCACACAAGAACATATTTATCTAGGTAGACAATGCACTCAAATATCTTCTATGTGGACCCTTGAAAAATTCCCTTTCTATGACACTATAAGATTGGGTAAAATCTATTGTAAACTCTGTAATGTAACCCCCCAATACACTATTCAACCAAAAATCAATTGTGCGAGAAAATTTATTACTTATTGTATTCATTTTTCTGATCAGTTCAGGGGTCTAGTTTCTTGGAGCCTCAACTCGGTATCTTCCAACGTTCTCCACTAGCCTTTCTAACCATTCAGTTAAAATTATAAAAAATTCACCAAAAAAGATTTCATGAAGATATGTGAACACATACCTTTGCAACCATTGTTCTTCATTGAGTCGTGTGTTCTTATTCTATTCTCTGGAAAATAATCATTGCTTCCTTTCTAGCCATTCTATGATCTCTTCCTTATTCAACCTCTACAACATTCCCTTCAGTTACAGATCTTGGTCCTAGAAACACAATCATTTGTTTATGCCTAGTGGGAAGACCTGGGGTTAATCATCAATACACCAACAAAAACCTTAGACATTGTCCCTTTCAGCATTACTTGCAAGCAAGTGAAATCTCATCTGAGGCATCTAGAGGAGTTGTAGGAGCCAAGTTCTCTAGTGATGAGGGGAAGTGAGGAATTCAGTATGTCTTTACTAAACATATACTCATGTGTTCATTTTCCATTAATTAACAGTTACTTATCATGCGACATACCATGTGTGTGAAATTACTTTACTTGACATACATTCATTCACTAGCTAATTTAGTGCATGACATTATAACATAATATATGAATAACACATTCAAAATAATTAAGCATTTATCATCATTGCAAAGTAACAATAAACATTATAACATGCAAACACAACACATCATGATAGAAGGGTTTAATGTAGTTCACCCAACTTGAGCTATGTCCATAACGACTAGCTTCTTATATTAGTCATTGATAATATTCTTACAGTTGCACACTACGCTACAAAATATACAATAGTAACATCACCCAGACCTACCTATCCATTCTTCTACAGTGTGAGCCTCACTTATCAGTCATAACTCAAAAATTCTCCAAAACTCAACTCAACTTACCCCAAAAATCACTAATAAATTTTCATATATCGAACCCCCAGAACCTTTTCTACCAAAAATCCCTTTACATATTTATACATCAAAATAGAGCTAAGTCCGTTACAATGTGGACAAAATGTCCCAAAAACCCAACGGTCTATAATTGTTTTTCACTTTTTGCATGCCACTCCGTCGTGTTTCCTCTTATCGTACACTTTGACTCCTTGAATTCCGCTCTCATCGTGCGCTCTAGTCCATATTCTAACTACCTTTTATTCTTTGACTTATTCTGGTGCAAATCCCAAAACTTATCCAAAACACCTATCCAACAAGGCCTCAAGTGTATGCGGACCATTTATCACTATATTAATAACCATGCCTTCATCTTTATCGAACTTGCTTAAACTTATCCTAATCTGATATCTTATTCAACAAGCTTGTTAAGTTTTCATCCTTCAAATGGTTATGTGAATTACATGTTTATAATTCGTATTTCATTTCTCATTTAAATTGTACACAACAATTTATGGTGTTTTCATCGAAATGCATGCCCCTCATTGGCTTGCTTGTTGTAATATCATCAATGGAATAACTCATACTCATCAAGACTTTGATTAATAGGAGTATGGAATCCAATATTTTTCTCTTGTTGCAATTGTAGGACTGGTTTGTAGGCCATCCTTAATCTTACCCTGCAAGTAGAAATAATAAATCCCTCGCCTCATGAAAAAGTAACACAATTCTTAGTTTTTCTCTTCAACAATCTACAAGTTATAGTCTCAAATGGGATGAAAAATATTAAATATTGATCCGAATGGATCTAGCGAACATCATAGAATTTCATAAGTGTCCCAGGAGGCTCAAAATGGCCTCAATAGGAAAAAAAAAAAGGGGAAAACTTCAAAGTTTCCAAAACTCAATTAAAAGGGAATGATCGTGAAGAGCGCGTTGCAAGATTTCTAACGATGCAAACGACTCATCAAACTAACTTATGGATCAAAATATATAAGTAGTCAAAGTTCAGTAAAACTTGGTCAAAAGTCAAAAAGTCAAGGTGACACATGGCACCACTACAAGGGTGACATGTGGCACGTCCGTACATATGAGTTGGCATGGGATAACATGGCAAGGATGGAAGACATGTGGACAAGTTAGGTGATCACATGTGTTAGTTTCATGCGCAAATCAGATTGTGACAAGTGGCAATTTTGTGGACAAATTATATTGTGCCACGTGGCACCCCTCCAATAGTTGATGTGTGTAAAATTTTATGAATCCCCAATAGTCAAAATCATGACCTCTCCATTAGCCAAAATTCCCCACACATCAGTGCCAACCATTACACCACACTATGGTTCTTATTTGTAATATGGTTCAAATATTATTTAAAGTGTAAACTTTGAACTAGGAGCCAAAGGAAAGGGGCTAGGCCTTTGGCCCAGCCCTTGATCACATGCTTTATCCCATACGACCACAACCTTCTGCCAAGCTAGAGGCTTATCTGAACTATCCACCAGCCCTTGATCACATGCTTTATCCCATACGACCACAACCTTCTTCCAAGCTAGAGGCTTATCCGAACTATCCACCAAATTTAGCATATTCCACTATATTTAGAACATTCTGCCATTTAACCAAATGCCAAAACATCTACCAAAATTAGCGAAGCGCACCAACAATATGATAAAAGGGGGAGCCTGTGGGATTCGAACCCAGAATATCCCAAACATCCTATGCCTTAACTTATCCTCCATAACCAAAGTGAGCAACTTCCTCATTTATTACACGACTGCCCGAAATTTGCATAAAAAGGGGTTTCTAGTTCAGAGTTAGGAGGACACGCACAGAACACAGGCATGGAGCATGAGAGAGGAGTTTGAGCATGACCATATGGACTTGTACATCCTGGCATGGAATCTTCACATAATTCTATATTTCTCAGCATTTATTCAAGGAGCAGTGGCATGCAAACCGAGGCAAAGGTGCCTCTTGGGCCTGAAAGTGTCTGACTCGGATGGAGATGATTTGACATTCATTTTTAGGTAAAAAAACACCACAAAAACAGTGGTGGTGTTAGTTTTCTGGTCTGATAAAATATTTTGTAGATTAACTCCTGAATGAGTCATTTATTGCAGAGGCAGTGGCATGGTAACTGAGGCAGAGGTGTATCTTGGGCCTGAAAGTGCCTGACTCGGATGGAGACGAATTGACAGTCATTTTTAGGTAATTCAACGACGTGAATCCAATGACAAGGTCTTTTTTTGTAGCAGAGCTTCATATAAGGAAGCTAAGTTCTGGAGAATCCAATGTAAGCATGCTTTTCATTATGCTATTTTGTCATTAAATGTTGTAGCATAGCATGCGTGTTATAGGTCTAAAGGAGCATAGAGAGGATGCAGCAAGGAAGTAAGATCAACTTATTCCTTCTATCTATTCTTTTCTTCTCCTCTTTCACATCAAATCAATCAGTTATATGTGACAGAGAAATTGTGGCACTTGCATGATAAGTGGCTAATGAAGTAATTCTAAATCTCGTGGTTTCGGGATCTTTGTATGGGCTGCATATTTATGCTTAGATCTAAGAAGCAGATCTAAGGCATTTGATGGCTCCATGTTGATGGGGATCATATTTTACTCTTCCTCTTTTTATGTATTGAGTATGTGGGAATGATGTCCATGTCAGCATCATGGATGCCTCATGAGTATGAGAACTTGTGAAGTTTTATACATTCCTGATCACATTCTAATCTCTTATTTCCGTCACCGAAAAGGGACTTTGGACTTAAAACTTGTAAAGGAAAGACATCATTATAGTGAGGAGAATAAAGTGGTCAAGCTTTGGAGCATGACTCGGAGATGTAGCCCACATTGGGTGAACTCTGTTATCAAGGGAAGTGTCATATCCATTATGTGTATTATATTCTTATGTTGTTTTTCTATGAATTTCCGCACATAGGATGTTAAATGCAAGCATGAAATATCACACATAAGGAAAAATAAAGAGGTTTCATTCATTTCGAATTCAAGAACATAAGACTTCAACTTTACCTTTAATTGCACATCGCTCAAGTAAAATGATCTATAACTGACCCTTTTGAAGGAGTGACAGAAACAACCAATTATTGGAAACTTATCACCCCCATGTTCAGATCATGTGGTATCAGAGCAGGCTTGATATTGATTGCAGGTGTTGAAGCAAAGGATGGCAAGGTCACCAAAATTGTTGTGGTTCGATGAGCTTCAAGAGCTCAACCAAATGCTTCAAGCAGAGAATGTTGGATTGAATACATTGTTGCATCTTGCGGAAGAAGAGAACCAAAGGTTGCAAGAGCAGTTGCAAGCCATGAAGATGTATACAAATGAAGGATCTATGAATGAAATGGTGATAAGGCCATCTTATGACCATGGAAACTTCATCGGTTATGGGTGTGAGCATGAAAATGCAAATGCATGCACACTTTTTCAAGAAAATGAAGATGACCTACAAGAATCCATAAACCAAGGAGGATTCGTAGAAGCATATTCCATTGATCCTTCTCACCAAGAAAAAATGGGGACATCTCAAGAAGAAAACCAAGGGTCCCAGTTTGAGGTAAATAAACCATGTGTAGTTCCTTTATTTATTAATGTTGATGATTTGTTTGAAATCCTTGAACAATGTGCTTCTTTCATCGACTTAAATTAGATGAGAAAAATGGGATACGAAGGAGGAGTCCTTGGAACCAATGGCCAAGGTATAGTGGATCCCATCGAGGTAGTGGTTTCGCCTCAATATGTTGGGATAGGATATGTCCCAAAGGATGTGGGAGAAAGCTCCAAAAGCATTCGGGAAGATGACCCCAGGACAAGCACTGAGACTCCAGAGGTCAACAATTCATCAAGAGATGAAATTGATTTAGTTCAGGCCGAGAGCACAACTTCTCATGATCGAGAATTCAAGACATATCTAAGGAGAGATGAGCATCACAATGTTAGAGTTGAGACCAACTCTTATTTCTAGTCTGACTCCAGAGGAAACTCACTAAGGTATAAGAAATCTAGAAACTCTAAAATTCCATTTGATTATAAGCATGTTAATCATATAAAACAGAGCTTGTGGCATCAAATACCATGCACTTTTTGTGGATTGAGTAACCACGCAGTGTCCTAGTGTTGGAAGCAAAAATTCATGTGCAGGAAGATTATGGAAACTAGGAGAAGGATGAGGATGGCATATTTCTTTCCACACATGGAAAATAGCAAGGGAAATGCACCTCTAAAGGAGAAAGGATACTATATCCATTGTAGCATAGATGGGTATCATGAGGCCACTTGTTGGGCCTTACATCTAGATCTACATCCAAAGAGGGACAAGAAGACCAGGAAGACACCTCCAAGGGAGACAGGCAGTTAGGCAATGCTGCAGGAAAATATGCCACCAAGAGAAGACCAACTACTAGAGAAAGGACAGCTCAGTAAAGAGGACATGTTCGAAAAAATGGTTGAACAAATGGGGAAAATACTTGAGTTAGTCGAGAGTGGCCATTTTCGTAAATCACATGTTACGATTTAGACCCCATAGAAGGGTATTGTGTAAAAGTGATAATTGTTGATATCACTTCTTTTTTTGGCACATGTTGATATTGTTAGGCCTTGTGAGGTATTTTGGGTATGATTTTATTATTGTAAGTCCAATGGACATGAAAATTAATGTAATGACTTTTTGTGACCAAAAGTCCTTTCACTTGCGAGGCGTGATCTTGATGGATCTAGGGAACATCACAGAAGTTTCAGAAGTGTCTCAAGAGGCTCAGAATGGCCTCAATAGGTAGAAAAAGGGAAAAATTCAAAGTTCCCAAAGCTCAGTTAAAAGTGAATGATCGCGAAGAGTGTTTCACAATCTTTCTAACAATGCAAACAACTCGTCAAACGGAGTTACGGATCAAAATATATAAGCGGTCAAAGTTCAGTCAAACTTGGTCAAAAGTCAAAAAGTTAAGGTGATACGTGGCACCACTGCAAGGGAGACATGTGGAATGTCCATACATATGAGTTGGCATGGGATGACGTGGAAAGGATGGCAGACACGCGGACAAGTTAGGTTATCACACGTGTCAGTTTCATGGGTAAATCAGATTGTGACAAGTGACAGTTTTGTGTACAAATTATATGGTGCCACGTGGCCTAATCATGGGCTGCCAAGTGGCACCCCTCTAATGGTTGATGTGTTTAAAAGTTTATGAATCCAAAAAATTCAAACTCATGACCTCTCCATTATCCCAAAGGCCCTACACATCAGTGCCAACCATTACACCACACTATGGTTCTTATTTGTAATATGGTTCAAATATTATTTAAAGTGTAAAATTTGAACTAGGCAGCAAAGGAAAGGGGCTAGGCCTTCAGCCCAACCCCTGATCACATTGTTTATCCCATATGACAACAACCTTCCACCAGATTAGGGGCTTATCCCAACCATCCCCCAAATTTAGCATATTCCACTATATTTAGAACATTATGCCATTTAATCGCCCTCCAAAACCTCCACCAGAATTATCAAAGCATGCCAACAATATGATAAAAGGGGGATTCTATGGGATTCGACCTCTGAACCTCCCCAAAATAATACGCCTTAAATTATCCTCCATAACCAATGTTCCCAACTTCCTCATTTATTACACAACCACCCGAAATTTGTATAAAAAGGGGTTTTCGGTTCAGAGTTCGGAGTACACACACAAAACACAGGCATGGAGCACGAGAGATGAGTTTGAGCATGCCCATACAGACCATATGGACTTGTACATCTTGGTATGGATTCTTCATGTATTTCAATATTTTTCAGTATTTATTGCATGAGTAGTGGCATGCAAACCGAGACAGAGGTGTCCCTTGGGCCAGAAAGTTTCCGACTCGGATGGAGACAACTTGAAAAACATTTTTAGATAAAAAGATACCCTAAACTTAGTGGTGGTGTTATTTTTCTGATCTGACAAAACATTTTTTATCTTAACTCTAGAACGAGTCATTTATTGCAGAGGCACTGGCACGGTAACCGAGGCAGAGGTGTCTCTTGTGCCTGAAAGTGTCTGACTCGGATGGAGACGATTTGACAGTCGTTTTTAGGTAATTCGGCGATGCGAATCGAATGACGAGGTCTATTTTTGCAGCAGAGCTTTAGATAAGCAAGCTAAGTTCTAGAGAAGCCAATGTAAACATGTTTTTCATTATGTTGTTTTGTCATTAAATGTTGCAGCATAGCATGTGTGTTATAGGTCTGAAGGAGCATAGACAGGATGCAGCAATGCAGTAAGATCAACTTATTCCTTATATATATTATTTTCTTCTTTTCTTTCACATCAAATCAATCATTTATATGTGACATAGAAATTGTGGCACTTGCATGATAAGTGCCCAATGAAGCAGTTCTAAATCTTGTGGTTTCGGGATCTTTGTATGGGCTAGATATTGATGCTTGGATCTGAGCAACATATCTAAGGCATTTGATGGCTCCATGTTGATGGGGGTCATCTTTTATTCTTCCTCTTTTTATGTATTGAGTATGTGGGAATGATATCCATGTCAGCATCATGGATGCCTCATGAGTATGAGAACTTGTGAAGCTGTATACATTCCTGATCACATTCTGATCTCTTGTTGTCATCACCGAAAAGGGACTTTGGCCTTACAAATTGTAAAGGAGAGACATCATTACAATGAGGAGAATAAAGCAGTCAGGATCTGGAGCATGACCCAGAGAGGTAGCCCACATTGAGTGAACTCCATTATCAAGGGAAGTGTCATATCCATTATGTGTATTATGTTCTTATGTTGTTTTTCCATGATTTTCCGCACATAGGATGTTAAATGCAAGCATGACATATCACACATAAGGAAAACTAAAGAGGTTTCATTCATTTCGAATTCAAGCACACAAGACTTCAAATTTACCTTTAATTACACATCGCTCAAGTAAAACAATCTATAACTGACCCTTTTGAAGGAGTGACAGAAACAACCAATTATTGGAAACTTAACACCCCTGGTTTGAGATCAAATACATAGGGGGAACTTTCAGAGATAAAGAAATTTAATTCTATGACTATGCTAAAATGAGTTGAATGCTCTGATACCTGCTTTAGTTCTAAGAATCTGTGTATATTAATGCAATAGATTAATCAATAACTTGTTACCAATTTAGTAAAAAATGATGTGGGATTTACTTGTAACAAAAATATATAATAGTATGAATGGGAGGGTTTTCAACACCGATAATACTTGTATATGTCTAAGAGAACCATGAGTTTGTCACTGTGATCCAGAATTCCTACATAACCTTATTTTCATCTGTTATGAGATGGCGAGAATATCAATTCACCCAACAAGTAGAAATGATGGAGAATGAATGCATATTTATAGGGCATGGGCATTTCCATGGAGTCATGTAGTGTATTAGTGACAAATACATGCAAACTTTCTAGAAGATGTCATGCAACAAATCCATAGGAAAAACCCAACAATCATATTAAATTTTCCAATAGTTTTTATACCCATAAATTTATCTTAAACTAGAAATAAAATTATGAACTATGCAACAGAAAATACAACTGAGTTTCTTAACTTTAAATGCACAACATAAGAAACATAAACCAAGCACATAAAAACATTAACACTAGAAATTACCCTGGAAACCCTAGTGTGGGGAAAACCAACAAAGAGGGGATTTTATTAGCATCAAAGGAAGAAAATAATTACAAAATCTAATTCAGAAATTTCTTACAACCCAACAAACTCAACCCATCTTTTTCGGTCTAGCTTTTCCGACCCCACTTTTTTCGACCCTGCTTTTCGACCTTGATTTTTTGACCCTGCAAAATCTCCTTTCCTCCAACTACAAATATACCCTCTTTCTCAACCAAATCACCCTCTTCATCTCTCAGCTCAATGTGTGTGTCCTCACCCTTGCCTCAACCTCCTTTTTATCATTTTCACTTTACTCATTTCCCCCTCTAATGATTTTTCTAGAATATTCCAAAAAATTCACTTTAAGTGAAAAATTAATTTCCTTAAGTCATAAACTTAGGAAATCTGAGAAAATAAGGCCAATAAAATTATTTGACTAATTTTATGCTTTTCCTAAGTAAAAAATTAGGATACAAATAAAATGTTGATCTGGTTATTAATTAATGTGTTCTTCAACATGCCAAGACACTTAGGCCAATGCTGAGACACCTTCCAAGCCACAAATGTAACACTCCCTCTTAGCGAGGAATGTATTCTACACCACCCCCAACTTATCCCTAAAGAAAGAAAACTTTCCTTTCATCAAGGCCTTCATGAGAATTTCTGCAACATGCTCACATGTAGGCACATATTGTAGCTTCATTGTCCATTTCTGCACATAGTCCCTGATGAACTGAAACCTAATCTCAATGTGTTTAGATATGTCATGAAACACTGGATTCTCAGAGATATTGATGCATCTTTGATTGTCACAGTGAATGAGAGTCACATCCAACTCCTAGACAAATAAACCCATGAGCAGTTTACAAATCCAAATGGCCTCACATGTTGCTATGCTAGCAGTCATGTGCTTTGCCTCAATAGATATCAATTTCATTGACTTATGCTTCATGTTGAACCAGGAAACAACTCATGATCCCAAGATGAAATAACATCTCGATGTAATATTCCTGTCCACTTTGTTTCCTTACCAATCTGCATCTGTAAATCCTATCATCTTCACCCCATCTCCTTGGATGTAACTCAAACCATACTCAATCATGCCACACAGGTATCTCAAAACATGTTTCTCTTCCACCCAATGTATCCTTCTTGACTCCAAAATGAATGGACTAAGTGTGTTAACTACAAAGCATATATATGTTGTTGGAACAGGGGCAGACCCAGGGTTCAACACTCAAGAGCGCACCAACAAAACCCTAACTATCGTCCCTTTCGACAACACCTGCGAAGTAGATGAAGTCTCACCCGAGGTAGAGGCAGGGGTGGTTGCAAGAATCCAGTGTCTGCAACCTTAGCTGGGACACAGATCTGTGACTCTAACACTTAACAGAGCACTCAGCAGTTAACATTCATCAATATCTAGTTCTTAGTTGCAGTGCAATTAAACCCTAATTACAGAGCATCGTAGTATTCAACCAGATCTAGCATCTAACAACACTTAGCATGATGAACATATCATATCCTCATAGATTTTATCACTAAGCACATGTATGTAAGTCAGATATAACATCCATCCATATACATCATTAAGCACAAAGCATCCATAGATCTATCTATCTATATTAAAGCACTAAGCATATTAACATATAAGCACATCAACACATTGCACAAAGCAGAGAAACACAAGATATACATGGTTCACCCCCACCCTGGAGCTACATCCACTAACTCTTTGTCTTCTTTATTAGCTTCTTCAATCGGTTACATGCACAGAGCCTCAAGACCCTACTCCATAGAGGATAGGAGATCTTTGTAGCTCACTAGATCCTCCTTCCCTGAGTAGATCTAAGCACGCAGCCTTCTACAGTCTCTTGCAATGACTTGCACTTAGCTCTGCAAGTTTTACATAGTATGCACAAAGCATTGACAGCTCTTGATCACACAGATCCAACCCTAGAACTTAGTCATTCCTTACAAACTCTTCTCATTGCATCGCCTAGTCTTCTATATATATAACAAAATAGGGATAAGCATGGGTAAACCCATGGGTCGACATTCCCATACCCAGTACAGGATCCCAAAACCAAAAAAGGGGCCCTAAAAGGGGTTGAGATCCCACGATCTCTGCTTCGCCTTGCGCTCTATCTTCGAAAGGCTGTCAAAGTCCAAAAATAGGTCAAACTTGACCAAGGATCTCCCAAAATTTGGTCAAGGGCCAACAAACCCCCAACACTCACCTGTGACTCGTCCCAAGTCACTATGATCTGACTAGTTCTACTTCAAAATCCTCAAGCTTGGCTCGAGCTTCTTCGACTTGTTGTTGTGCCACAACCTCCTGTTCAGTGAACTCTTGTATGACTACTTCATTCACAGGTCCCTCTAGGTGTTGTTCAGTTGCAGTAACAACTTTCTCTACTTCTGCTCCTCAACCTTCTATCTCTGTGAACAGTTGGTAAGCCTCGTCTTGTATAGGTTGGAGTCTCTGAGTCACTTCCATGAATTTTCTCTAAATAGTGTGAACCTGTTGCTCTTGGGATCACTTCATTCTTTCCACAGTTGACAGGGGCTTCAGCTTTTCTTTTATTGTCTCTGCTTGATACTTTGCTTCCTGGAGTTGTGAATCCAGTGCCTTCACTTCGGGATTATCCGTGAGTTTCTCATGTGTCTGGTGTAACACCCTGTTTCCCCCAGTTTGTAAAAATAACTGGACTGGCCAGAACCATGGCAAACTCATGAATGTGAATATGTGATGTGAATGGACCTTATGGAAAAGGTCAATGAATGTGAATAACATTATGAATTTATATGCAGGACTGCTGAGAGGGGATGTACAGAAAAAGAGACCATGATGGCAGTGGAAGGCACCTGGAAAGGTGGCGTTAAATTCCGCTGAGAATTAATACCGTATTTGGACTTCACTGGCCCAGAGAACCAAAAGCGGCTTGTTGGCCCTGAATTAAATGTCTCGCAGGCTGGCAGGTCAATGCCTCCTCAGGAATTAATGAGGGATGGGGAGGTGAACCGCCCATCTGGAGAGCCATCATGACTAACCATTGCGAGGGAAATCACACCACACGCAACCTCGCAAGAGTATAAGGCATGGGGTAGAAGCGATTGGGGGTGGAAGCAAAGGGAGGAAGAGAACTCTGTAAATACGTAGAGTGAGTGATAGCAGAGAGGAAGGAGAGTAACCTTCGCTCCTGGTCACTGGCAAACAGATACGTAGTCTCACAACATCGTGGTCTCAGCTCAGGGTGGCTAGTGGTAAATCTGCTAGGAGTCGTTGAGCCTACGGTTGGGTGGAAACGAGCACCCCTCTTAGTAGTTGCTTAACCCCTGGAGTTATTTCTGATAAGTGTTTTACCTCTGGCACCTTGAAATATATATTTTTATTCTATTAATTATTCCCTTGAGTTGTGAAACTGTGAATGATTTCATTGTAAGAATGTCTGTATGGTGTTTTTGATCAATAATCGTAGATCCATGTTTATAATGGAAAGACTACGTATGGCTTATGTCTTCATAAATCGCTATTTATATGCTTACTGACCAAGTTCAGACCGCATGTCTAATCCATGGGAGAAAGGTACCCTTATATGCCTCAGATGGTACCCTGGGTAAGAACCTCCCCATAGAGATACCCTCCTTAAAAATCCCATCAAGAACAGGGAAAGCGAATGTGAAGGTGTAAGGCCTTAGTAACCCTGCATGAGGAGGAAGGATTCTCTTTAAAATCCGAGATGGCAACATAAGGATGAAGTATCGAATCGACGGATGAGATTCCTTCGGGAGATCTTTGGTCACTCACAACCATCAAATCGAAAGAATAAGATGGGGTTTTAAGTACCTTAACCCTGATAGGTATTAATCGACAGACGAGATTCCATCGGGAAATCTGTGGTCACGCATGACCATTAGATTGGTAGGAGTAAGTAGGGTGTTAAATTCCTTACCCCTTTTTTTTCTGTGTCTTCGTGGACAGTGAAGAATTCTGGACTGTAGATCTTCAAGTTCCGTGGGAGTATCTGGACCGATGATTTTTCCACGTCCAGGAAGTTGTGGAAGAATGCACGAGTAGGAACCAATCTGAGCCATCTGAATGATGGAGGCCATGTGTCGTAAGATTACCCATTTCGGGAAATCGAGAATCGCAGAATCGAGAATCCTGATGATGAGAGTTCATGATTTTCCATGGTGAAAACCCCGGAATAGATCTCAGCCATCAGAATGATGGAGGCCACGTGTCATAAGATTACCAATTTTGAGAAATTGGGAATCGCAGAATCGGGAATCCTGATGATGAGAGTTCAAAATTTTCCATGGTGAAAACCCTGGAATAGATCTAAGTCATCCAAATGATAGAGGCCACGTGTCATAATGTTACCCATTTCGAGAAATCGGGATTCGCAGAATCAGGGATCCTGATGACGAGAGTTCAAGATTTTCCATGGTGAAAACCCCAAAATATATCTGAGTCATCCGAATGATGGAGACCACATGTTGTAAGATTACCCATTTCGGGAAATCGAGAATCATGGAATCGGGAATCCTGATGATGAGAGTTTGGGATTTTCCATGGTGAAAACCCCGAAATAGATCTGAGTCGTCCGAATGATGGAGGCCACGTGTCGTAATATTACCCATTTCGGGAAATCAGGAATCGTAAAATTGGGAATCCTGATGACAAGGGCTCGGGATTTTCCGTGGTGAAAACCCCGGGATAGATATGGACCATCCGATTTACGGAGGTTACGTGTCGAGAGATTAACCGCATCGGGAAACCAGGGATCGAGAATTTGGGAGTCCCATATGAACGGATGAGATTCTTTCGGAGGGTCTCAGGGTCTGTGACAACCATTATATGTGAGGAAGAGATGTCAACTTTAAGTCAGGGCGCGAATGTGCATTAAGGTAAGTAACGAGCAGATCTAGACGACCAGAGTCCACCCGCCCAAATCTATGGTTGAGGTTTCATTCTGAAGCCCCCTTGCTGTTATGCCTTTAGCAGTAGGGGGGGGGGTCCAGAATCGGACGTGCAGCTCTCGAATGGTTGAGATTAATCCACCTTGATCAATTGTGCTCAAGTGAATTATGGACCCCCCTTTCCATTCTACCTTTAATGGGAGAAGGGGGGTCCATAATAGTGTGGCATGTGAAATGGGGCCCCCTCCTGTCTGGTTGACTATCGTGTCGCACTCCCCCTCTACCACCTGTACTCCACTTAACTGTGCGATGGGGCTTGCTCTCATTGGTTGTTATCTATCCCTATTGGGATTCGTCCCTATTGGCTGGACGCTAGCCCTATCGAGGTTCAGCGGTTGCAGAGTCGAACAATTAAACACCCCTGTAGCGTCGAGGTGAGAAATACAAAGAGGCACCACAATTATTTGAACTATGACCATGACCCGCGACCACATGGGAATGGGGAGAGAGAAAGAGATAGCTTGCATTAGGCCTCTGTAGTTAACTCGGGGGCTCTGATTCAGCAGAAGACCAGAAAAAATTGATTGAGGTAGTGGGTATGTGACAAAGTGGTATCAGAGCATGGTTACAACACTTGGCCTGCTTGCGCTTAGGCACGAGACGCATAAGAAGACATTGTCATCTGCATTTTCTCCTTAAGAAGAAGGATTGCAATATGAAACTGTAATCTAGGACATGAACTTCGTTGTCCTGTTTTAGCGTTACGATGGCTACCTACTAAAGTAGGTAGAGTCTCTTGAAATTGATATGGCTGGATAGATAAGGATTAAGACCAAAATGAAAAACCCCTGTTATATGGGTATACATGTGAAAATGTGAATTTATGTGCAGGTTATAAAAATGTATCTAACTCTTGACTAATAACCATCATTTTTCTTTTCTGCCAAGCGGACGATCAGCCACAGGAATTTACAGATGCAAAAAATGGTGACTCACCAAGAGATGGGAGAAGGCTCCCACAATAGAGATGAAGATTCTGATGAAAGAAGAGCAATAGGAACCCCTCTAGATCTAGTCGAGACTGTGAGGAGTCTCATGGTTGAATTGCAAAGCTGCAAGGCCGACAATGAAAGGATGATGAAAGAACAAGAAAAGCAAACAGAAATTAATGTAGTTTTACTATAGATATTATCTGACCTATAGCGACAAATGCAGCATGAACCTGAGATGCAGAAACATGGCCATATCAGTGGCTATACTGAGAGGAGCACCTCAAGGAAAGTTCACCCTAGAGGTAAAGGACCAGTGCGAGATGATTCCACTGAGAAGGAAGCTGGCGATTCAGAAGGCTCTTCCAACAGCAGGACTAGTTCCTATTCTCGAAGAAAACAAAAGAAGCAAAAGACTTCCAAGGGTCATAAATTTGAGGAATTCAAAAAGGCCAAACCTCCCTCCTTCAACGGTGAGATAAATAAGGGAGAGGAAGCTGAGGCCTGGCTACTTGGACAAAAGAAATATTTCAGAGTCCAAGATTTTTCAGAGAATTTGAAGGACCGAGTGGCCACTTTCAATTTGAATGGAAAGGTTTCCATCTGGTGGGAAGACCTTAAGAATATGAAAGGGGTCCACGAGGAGGACCTATCTTGGAAACAGTTTGAAAAGTACTTCCGGAAGAAGTATTTGTCGGAAAGATATTTCGACGAGAAGGCTAAAGAGTTTTATGAACTCAAACTGGGGCAACTCACTATAGAGGAATATGTCAACAAATTCCTCGACTTATTAAGATATGTACCCTACATCAAATCAGAGAAGGCGAAGGCGCAACACTTCATCAGTGGGCTACCCAAGGAATACTGGAACCGAATCGAATTCGACGAGCCAATGACCTTAGAAGACACTATTCTAAAAGCAACATATTGTCATGAACAATATGGACATCAGGCAGAGTCTCGTGGAGACTGGAAATAGAAGAGTGGTTTGAGATTTCAGAAAAAGGGGATCAACTCCTCAGGATTTAAAAACTACAAGAAGAACCCCAGAATGAACTTTCCAGCCCGAAGTGTACTCCAGCAAAACTTTTCCTCGGTGGACGAAAGTAAAACTTCTGGACCTATACCAGTAAAGATTAATAACCCAAAGAGAGAACCTCTGAAATGTTGGGGTTGAGGAGAAGAGAATCTCTTGAGAGACCGTCCACATCGACAACAGAATAGTTAGAAAGTTTATAACATTTAGGAAGCTCCCACAGTCAATGATGTGGCAAGGAGTGTGCCGCAGATTTATGCAGCATTGGATAATAACCAAGCTGACCACCAAGCTTCAGTGGTGGAAATAGAAGGTATGATTTTCAACCATCTGGTGTCTGTCTTGATTGACCCTTGTTCAAATTTGAGTTATATAGCCCCTAAGACTGTGGATAAGTGTAAGTTACATCCAAAAAAACAAACCAAGCCATGGTTGGTACAGTTAGCCACTGGCACGAAAAGAAGGGTAGCAGAGGTTATACCAGCGTGCCAGTTAATGTTGGGTGAATTCCCCACCCAAGAAACCCTTAACGTATTACCCCTGGGATCATACGATATGTTGATTGGTATGGACTAGTTGGCCACCCATAAAGCCAAATTGGATTGTTACCATAAAACCTTAGAATGTGTGAGAAAGGAAGGAAAAAGGATAACCCTCCAAGGGATCCAAAAGCTGGTCTCGGTGAGGCAAATATCAGCCCTGCAAATGAGAAAGTATTGCCGAAAGGGATGTCCCCTATATGCAATACAGGTGTTGAAAATAATCAAAGGTGCTAAACCAAGCCCTGATGATCACCCTATCCTGAGAGAGTACAAAGATGTGTTTCTGGAAGAGGTACCGGGTCTACCTCCGAGAAGAGACATTGACTTCTTGATAGAGCTCGCACCAGGAGCGGTGCCAGTGTCTAGTACACCCTACCGGATGAGCACACCTGAGTTAGTGGAACTCAAATTACAATTGAAAGAAATGATGCATAAGGGTTATATTCAACCCAGCGTGTCCCCATGGGGAGCACCAGTCCTGTTTGTGAAAAATAAGGATGGCACCCTTAGACTGTGTATAGATTATAGA
>ML799415.1:166065-196707 GCA_009831015.1 Picea engelmannii
GAGGCCACGTGTCGTAAGATTACCCATTTTGGGAAATTGGGAATCGCGGAATCAGGAATTTTGATGACGTGAGTTCGGGATTTTCCATGGTGAAAACCATTTAATAGATCTAAGTTGTCTGAATGATGGAGCACACGTGTCGTAAGATTACCCATTTCGGGAAATCGAGAATCACGGAATCGGGGATCCTGATGACGAGAGTTCAATATTTTCCATGGTGAAAACCCCGAAATAGATCTGAGTCATCTGAATGATGGAGGCCATGTGTCGTAAGATTACCCATTTCGGGAAATCGGGAATCGCGGAATCTGGAATCCTGATGATGAGAGTTTGGGATTTTCCATGGTGAAAACCCTGGAATAGATCTAAGTCGTCTGAATGATGGAGGCCATGTGTCGTAAGATTACCCATTTTGGGAAATCGGGAATCACGGAATCGGGAATCCTGATGATGAGGGATCGGGATTTTCCATGATGAAAACCTCGAGATAGATCTAGACCGTCTGATTTACGGAGGTTACATGTCGAGAGATTAAGTGCATCGGGAAACTAGGGATCAAGAATTCAGGAGTCCCAGATGAACGAACGAGATTCTTTCAGAGGGTCTCGGGGTCTGTGATGATCGTTAGATGTGAGGAAGAGATGTTGGCTTTAATTTGGGGTGCGAATGCACATTAAGGTAAGTAACGAGCAGATCTGGACGGCCAGAGTCCACCCGCCCAAATCTACGACTGAGGTTTCATTCTGGAGCCCCCTTGCTATTCTGCCTTTAGCGATGGGGGGGGAGGGCGTCTGAAATCAGACGTGCAACTCTCGAACGGTTGAGATTAATCCACCTTGATCAACGGTGCTCAGGTGAATTCCAGACCCCCCTTGCCATTCTTCCTTTAATGGGGGAGGGGGGGTCTAGAATAGTGTGGTGTGTGAAATGGGGCCCCCTCCTGTCCGGTTGAATACCATGTCGCACTCCCCCTTTTCCCCCTGTACTACACTTAACTGTGCGACGGGGCCTGTTCTCATTGGTTTTTCTCTAGCCCTATTGTGATTCATCCCTATTGGCCGGACGCTAGCCCTATCGGGGTTCGGCGCTTGCAGAGTCGAACGATTCAACACCCTCGTAGTGCCGAGGTGTGAAATACAAAGAGGCACCATGATTATTTGAACTATGACCATGACCCGCAACCACATGGGAACGAGGAGAGAGAAAGAGCTAGCTTGCGCTAGGCCTCCGTAGGTAACTCGGGGGATCTGATTCAGTAGAAGACCAGAAAAATTTGATTGAGGTAGTGGGTATGTGACATCTGGGCACTACAATCACTCAGTTGCTTGCATTCCATGGTGAGGGCCTTTATTCTCTCAACTGCGCTCCAAGTAGTTACTTCTCTTTGGTCCCTTACATCCTACGGGGTGTCAGGTACAGTGCAGAGCTCTAAGTCTATTATTCGTTGTTGTAGCTTCTGGATGGCTTCTGCGAGCTTCTCTACTTGATTCTCAACCTGGTCTTCTACCTGTGGATCTAATCCTGTCATAGAGTGAAGTACTCTGTTGACTGCTTCTTTTACCTCAAGTTGCCCTGCGAGAAACTGTTCCTTTTCTTACTACATTTGCGCTTTCTCCTCATCAAACTTTGTCTGGAGAGAAATCTTCTCCTTCTCTGCAACTTGGTGCAATTCTACAAGTACGCTTTGCACTTTCTTCAAGGTTTGGGTGGCTTGTTATGCTTCTTCATGTGAGTGTCGAACATGATCTTTGATCACATCAACTACTTGGCAGAGTTGGGCCAACTCATCCCCCAACTCTAGTTCTCCTGAAGGCAGGGCGTAGTGGAGACTACATCACTGGACTGAAGAGCCTGCTATACTCCTCGGAGATCGACCTCAATTATATCATACATTTCCTCTTTCTTTGCTTCTTGTTTCTTCATGATTTCCAGTGAAGCATCGTTTAGAGCTGCTATGATGACGTCAAAGTCATCAAGAGTAAGTGTAGTCTACATCTTGGTCATGGTGGCTTTCAATTTCTTCCGGGAAGAAGGTTTCAGGGGAGAAACCTTACTCTTCTTCAAGGGGTCATCCTCGTCTCTATGCGGTGTTACTTCACCTTTATTTTGTTCAACTTCTTTGTCCTTCATCTCTTCTATGTCATCATCACCTTCTCGCTCAGGTGATATGGAAGTCTTCCCCGAGGCACTGCTTATGTCTTGGACCTATTCAGTCTTCTTTGTTTTTCTGGGTCCAGATGTATCATGCGCGGTTTCTGGTCTGTTAGGGCCAAACATCTCTGCAGGGTCTGTTGGAATAAGGAGCTCTGTCGACCAGTCCTTAGTGATCTCCTCAATATCCTCTTTCGTAAGCTTTTAATAAAACTGTAGTTGCTACTTATGTTCATCGACTCGCGCTATAATGTAAATGAAATGTCAATCTGCACTAAACTTCATCAGGGGTCAGAATCTCTATAAGGTGTTCGGATTCATGCGAGGCTCAGCTTCGATGGATCTCTTCAACTGAAGGTAATAGGTATGAAAAAAAGCGTTCAACTGCCACTGTTTGTTCATATCACTTGAATACCAAAGGGTAGTGAAATTCATGGAAAGTGGCTTGAAAGGTTCAATATCTGGGGAGGTCGCACCTTCTGACATCTCCTAGGAAACAAAGGTGATAAGGATCAAGAGCCAGCTGAAGTGGAACTTGTAGCCCTGATCCTACACTTCACGAAAGTCTAGTTTGAGTTGATTGACTAGGTACTTCACCCAGTTCATCTGTAAGCCTTCTACAAACTTCCCCTCGAGGTCAACGACGAAACCCATGGCCTGTGTGGGTCTGTTATTTTGTACCAACTTTCTAGATATTAACTGACATGCTAGGTGCACTGCCTCATTCTGGATCGAGGCTACCTTGTAGCCTTGCGTCCCCTTCTCCACATAGTCTTATGTGTCCTTAATCTTCTTTGCTAGTGTGTGATATGTGGCTTTTCCTGGGTAGAACCCATGTGGATTAGTTCCTTGCATACTTAGGCCTGTGATCCTATGCATCAACGTCGGGTCAACTATAATACGGTGGTCTAGCCACAAGTAGCCACCATGGAATCACGACAGTAGGAGCTTAACGCACGTGATGACCTCCTGGTGCCTTCCAAAGTGTGGTATCTTCATTACATTTAAGATGGCGGACTACGTGAGGTCCATAGTGTACTACTGAGGGATTATCTTTGAGTTCATCCCCTTCATCCTGGTCTGGTATTTGTGCCGGGTGAGCATGTTGTGGTTCTTGCAATATCTGAGGTTGAAGTCACTGAACTTAAACGCTGCAATCTTGTCCTGCTGCTCTTGAACTATATGTATCCCCTTTGGGAGGTACGCAGTGACCATGGTGTACTTGAAATATATTGGCACACTATCATGACTCATCACGTCGGCCAGAGGTGAGATATAGTCAGGTAATATAGATGAGATCAACTTCTCATTGTCTAGATTGTCTCTGTGTTTGGTTCTCTTATCTTCTGATGGCCGGGATGGTCCGAATCCGTGAGCATTCGACGAAGAGGCTTGCACTCCTCTCATCGATGACACTTATACACCCACAGACATCATTCTCTTAGACATGAATATCTCAGTCATAATATCGATGAGTACTTCCTTTAAAGACTCTTCGACTGCGCTAAGTTCTTCATACATACATGCTCATGATTGATTGTCTTGGGTTCAAAGAGTAACTGCTCAAGGCAACGGGATGGATAAAAATCTTGTGATGATCACTGTGCGAAATCAACTATTCTGCGGGCTCAGATTCACGGGTAGAAAAAGTGTTCTCAATGCATGGCATGATGGGATAAATAGATAGCTTGGCAATGGGTCACTTGCAATGGGTAAGAAGCCTTCATGAACTCAGTTTTTCCCATTATGGTGTGGTCCCAACGGTTTGGTGGTGAGTTGCCTAACCATAAATGCCTTTCTTCATGTTCGGAGTGTCGTTCTAATGGTTATGTTGTTCCCAATGGCTATATTTCTTCACCATGACAAAGTTCCATGTGACATTGCTCTGATATCTCAGTGAAGTTCCAATTCTGCAAATTTTCCTTCTAGAAGTTCCCTCTGAATTTTTGTGTAACTTCTCGATCTTAACTCTCTTCTTACTTAGATTTCTAGCCTTTTCCCCAGTGAGTTTCGTCTCGATATTCCTTTTTCCATTCTGATTCTTATCTTTTGTGGGCATAGCAACTTCACGCTAATGAGATTCTTTCATGAGATTCAAGGGTAATACTTCTTCTCTATATGGGATAGGTATTTCAATCTTTTCGGAGTCTTCTAGTGTTCTTCTTATTTTGACATCCAAGTCTCTGGTTTTAAATAACTTCGCTCCGTTCTCCTGTTATTAAATCAAGTGCGCGATCTTCCTAGCCATAAAATATTTCAACTCTTGCTTCTTCTTCTCTAAGGATTCTTCTTTTTTTCTTCTGGCTTGATCCGTTTCAATCCAAGGTCTTCCTAGTAACATAGAAAATGGAGCGTTGTTCTCAATAAATTTAACAACTTCAAATTCTTCTTCTGTTGAAGCTCCTTGAGCACTCATAGATATCTGGGTAAGTCTTCCACATAGGTTTATTAGCTTTCCTCTAAATAATCCTATTTCTCCCAATGATGGAATCATAGCATGTTTTCCTAGAATTTCCCAAGTTCTTTTGGTCATGATATTCACCTATGTTTCCTCATCTAGAATACAGTCAATGTCTAAGTCTCCTATTCTTGCTTCTATGCATTTGTTTTCTTTAAAAATCTCTACCAGGTCGATATGTCAGTGATCCTTTAGGGTTTCTTTCATCTGCAACAATACTTTCTCTGATTCTTTTTAGGGTTCTACCATAATCTTAGTTTTTGGATCTGCCTTAGGGTTTTCTTGGTTCATATTCATTCTTTCAACCTTAGCAATCATTCTAGGGCAATCTAATACTTCATGATCCATATCTTTTCAACAAATACAACTAGGTCTTCTACTAGGACATTCCTTAGCCAGATGGCCCAGTCTTTTGCAACCATAACAAAGGGTTAATCCTCTCTTTCTCTTAAATGATCCCCAACCTCTCATGTACTGCATGCCAGGATCATGGTAGCTAACCTGCAGAAAATTCTTTCTAGGATATTCCATCCATTTTTTAGTACAAACATTTTCTCTATGCATAGGTATAACATATATTTCATTATTCTTATCATATCTACTCATATCAAATATTCTTTCATCTATCAATGCCCTATTTTTCAATATAGGACAAATCTTATCAAACATACCTAGATCCATACTTTAGAAACAAAAATTTCCACTTATCCTACTTCTACAGAGCACAAATATTTCATATCTAAAACGTTTCACTATTTTTACCTTTATCAAAGCATAAAGAGTTCATATCTTACATCTTTTTATCAGATCAGACTTATTTTCTTTATCACAAAGATTTCACAAACTAAGTAGAGTACTGCACACTAGAGAAACAAATCTACACACAGAGCTTTCCCAATTTCAGGTCGGATCCTTGCATAAAGATTCTTCTTCCTCAGTTCCCAGCAATCACAGTTCATGTCCCGGCAATGGAACCATTTCTTGGCACAAGGGCAGACCCAGGGTTCAACGCTCAAGGGCGCACGAACAAAACCCTAACTATCATCCCTTTAAGAAACACCTATGGAGCAAATGAAGTCTCACCCAAGGTAGAGGCAGGGGTGGTTGCAGGACTCCAGTGTCTGCAACCTTAGCTGGGAAACAGATCTATGACTCTAACACTTAACAGAGCACTCAGCAGTTAACATTCATCAATATCCAATTCTTATTTACACCGCAGTTAAACCCTAATTATAGATCATCACAGTATTCAACCAGATCTAGCATCTAACAAAACTTAGCATGACGAACAGATCAGATCCTAATAGATTTCAGCACTAAGCACATGTATTTAATTCAGATCTAACATCCATCCATATACATCATTAATAACAAGGCATCAACAGATCTATCTATCTATATTAAAGCACTAAGCATATTAACATATAAGCACATCAACACATTGCACAAAGCAGAGAAACACAACATATACATGGTTTACCCCCATCCTGGGGCTACATTCACCAACTCTTTATCTTCTTTATTAGCTTCTTCAATCGGTTACATGCATAAATCCTCGAGACCCTACTCCACAAAGGACAGGATATCTGTGGAGCTTGCTAGATCCTCTTTCCCTGAGTAGATCTAAGCACGCAGCCTTCTACAGTCTCTTACAATGACTTGCACTTAGCTTTGCAAGTTTCACACAGTATGCACAAAGCATTGACATCTCTTGATCACATAGATCCAACCCTAGCACTTAGCCATTCCTTACAACTTATTCTCGTTACATCGCCTAGTCTTCTATATATATTACAAAATAGGCCTAAGCATGGGTAAACCCATGGGTCAACATTCCCATACCCATTACATGATCCCAAAACCCTAAAAGGGGCTGAGATCCCGCGATCTCCGCTTCACCTTGTGCTTCGTCTTCAACAAACTGTTGAAGTCCCAAAATAGGTCAAACTTGACCAAGGATATCCCAAAACTTAGTCAAGGGCCAACATCTGGTCTAGTGTTGACCAAATACATCAGAGAGCCAATCAAATGCCTATAAGGTGTAGTTTCCACTGCCTCTGATCTAGAAGCATCAATATTCTTCCAGTTGGTCACCATGGGCATAGACATAGGCCTATAGCCTTGGATCCCAAATCTCTTTAGAATATCCACTGCATACTTCCCATGTCCAAGGAAAGTCTGACCATCTCACTTCCACACCTCTAACCCTAGAAAGCAGTGCATCAACCCCAAATATTACATCTCATAGTCCAAAGCAAGATCCATCTTTCACTCTACAATGAGCCTCTCTAAACCTGTGAGAAAAACGTTATCCACATACAACACAAGAATGAGTGGCTCACTTCCAACTATGATGTAGTAGAGGTTAGATCCCACCTCACTCTTGGTGAATCCCATCCCCTGCAAGTATTTGTCTATCTATGAGTACCATACTTTGGGAGCATGTTTGAACCCATACATGACTCTCTTCAACTTTCAAACATGGGAATCTTTCCCCTACACCTCAAAACCCTCTAGCTTCTCAATATACACCTCCTCCTTAATGATTCCATTAAGGAAATTTTTCTTCACGTTCACTAGTGGATGTTCCACCCCATCTCTGTTGCAATCGAGATCATGGCCCTAATCGAAGTGTATCTTGACATTGGGGAAAATGTATCATCATAATTGATTCCCTCCTTATGAGAGAACCCCTTAGCCACGAAGCGGGATTTGAACCTCTCCACACTGTCATTCGCAACATGATTGATCTTGTAGATCCATCTTGATCCAATCATTGACTTCCCCTATGTCTAGGGAATAACCTCCCATACATCATTATTCATTATGGAAGCATACTCTTCCACCATGACATCTCTCCATACATGATGCTTTGATTCATCCTCATAGCTATAAGTATCGACCTCTAATAGCTCGCTCATCAAAGTTGTATAACTGGAAAATATATGTAGTGTTCTACTTTCTCTAACATAAGTCCTGGGAGCACCCATGTACTCATGTGCCTCTCTCGAGGAATTCTCTTTCCATTTGGTCTTCCTCCTCCTAGTAGTAGAAGGAATTTCTTGTACTAGAGGATCCTCCTTGTCCTCATTCTGATCTACAATATGATCATTTGTGCATGCACCTGTACCTATACCTACACCTGTAACCTGTGAATCCTCATTATTCTGAGTCTCTAGCTCCTAATACCTTGTTGTTGTTGGAATAGTCCCATAATCCTTCCTCGAGGCTTAGTCCTCCTCAAACTTTATATCCCTCTTGACCACAGTCTTCCTCAAGGAAGGAATGTAGACTTTGTATGCATTGGAAGTATCATTGTATTCAATGAAGATCCCCTTCTCTGTAGTGACCTTGAGCTTCATCCTCTTCTCTGAGGGGACATAAAAATAGACTAGGCATCCAAATAACCCGAAGTTTCCAACTTTTGGTCTCCTCCCTATAAATACCTCCTTAATAGTCTTCCTCCCCAACACCTTGTGAGGACTCATGTTTTGTATGTAGACTATAGTGTTTCCTTTTCCCACAAGAATCTAGGCAAATATTGATCATACAACATAGCCTTTTCATCCCAAACAATGGCCCTATTCTTCCTTTCTTCCACCTCATTCTGCTATGGGTTGTATGGAACATTCAACTCCCTCTTTATCCCATCACATGCATAGAAATCCTTGAGGGCCTTCGAGGTTTACTCATCTCCATTATTGGATCTAAGAGTCTTGATCTTTCTTCCCATCTGGTTCTCTACAAGAGCTTTGAACTCTTGGAACTAACTAAAGACGTCATCCTTGATCTTCATAAAATATATCCATGTCTTCATGGAATGGTCATCGATGAAGGTCACATAATACTCATAACCACTCAAGGATGGTGAGGACATGGGCCCACATAGATCTAAGTGTATCAAATCCAGAATGACTCATGTCCTGTTGTCACTATTTGGGAAATTTTTCTTGGTGTACTTCCTCATAGCACACCCCTTGCATACCTCTTAATTCTCCATGCTAAAGTATAGAATTCATGTCACTATCTCCTTGAGCACTTTGAGTGCTCCATGATGCAAATGCATCATCCTCCTATGCCATAACTTTTCCATGTCACATGCATTTCTCACCAATGCTTAGGCTAGCCCAAACTGAATCTTGTACAACTTCTCTCTCTTGACTCAAATAAATTTAGTAGTCTTGGATTCCTTGGTCCTGATGTACACTTCCCCATCCTGAAATGAGACAACATAGCCCCTATCCTCCAAAGCTGAAACTGATATCAGGTTCTTTTTCATACCTGGAACATACTATATGTCTCTCACCATCAGTGGCTTCTTGGACTTCCTCTGAAATGTCATTGTCCCATGGAATGCTTCCTGACACTTGGCAATATTTCCCATCTTAATCATGAGGTCCATATCCTCCTCCTTCAAGCTAGAGAATTAATCCCACACTCCATTCATGTACTAGAGGTGCCATTGTCTATGTACCATACACATGAACTAGTTGAACTAGAAAGACATTCTATGAGTGAGAACTCATTATCAAATATAGTTGCAAACTCATCAAATTTTGTTGAAGTTGATGCTTACATATGTGACTTCTTGTTTCCCTTCTTCTTGTTTGGGGATTTGCTGGAAAAGTGTCATGGTTTTTGATAGGAAAAACATTTGATTTTGTTGAAATATTTTTTCTCGTATCCCTTTGAGGTCTGACCCCCATTGGGGCCCTTCTTTCTTCTGAACTTACCATTTCCTTCTAGAGAAAGATTCTCCTCATGTTCATTCTTTGGCTGGATGGCCTATGAGGTACCAACTCACAACTCCTCCTAGGTGAATTCATCCCATAGCCTCTCCCAGTTAGGAAGATTCTCCCATGCAACTACACTTCATACAAACATATCTCATTTTTTGGTGAAGCCATTCAAGGCTATCCTCACCAACTTAGTCTCATCAACGGTCTCCCCAACAACTACTAGATCTATCTAATCTAAGTGAACTTAGTGACATATGTAGCAAGATAATCACCCGTGTCCATCTTTGTGCTCCTGAGTTTATCCTTGAGCAACATTTTTCTACTTTGTTTATCTGACTGGTACAATTTGGTCAATGCTTCCCACATATCCTTTGTTGTCTTCTTTCCTGACAGGTGAGGAATAATGTGGTCTTTGATGCCATCAATGATTATTCTTTTCACCTTCACATCCTTCCTGAGATGAGTTTCTTGATGTGTTGGATCTGCTAGAAGTACTATTGTAACTTCAATAAATTCCCACAATCCTTGTTCCTCCAACACCAAACAAATTCGTTCTCTCCATGGATTGAAGTTGGAAGCCCCTTCTAGTCTATCTTAGAACCTCAAGCCAGTATTTTCCATTCTATCTTCTGCTCTAGATCACATGCCCTCTTGGACAGTTCGACCCTTTGCATATTTTTATCTCTAGTCATGTGTAAAATTGACTTGGTTCCTTGTATTCAGAGGCTGAGCTCTGATACCATGTTAATTTCTAAAACCCATCAATCATATTTTATTTTCCAATAGTTTTTATACCCAAAAATTTATCTTGAACCATAAATAAAATTATGAACTATGCAACAGAAAGTAAAATTGAGCTTCTTAACTTTAAATGCACATCAGAAGCAATAGAAACCAAGCACATAAAAACCTTAACACCATAAATTTCCCTGGAAACACCGATGTGGGGAAAACCAACAAAGAGGGGATTTTATTGTCTTCACAGGAAGTAAACAATTATCATAGCTAATTCAGAAATTTCTTACAGTCCAACAAACTCATCTTGTACGGCCCTACTTTTGTGGCCCAGCTTGTTTGGCCTAGCTTTTTTGGCCCTTCTTTTTTTGGCCCTGCTTTTTCGGCCCTTCTTTTTTTGTCCTATATTTTTTGTCCCTGCAAAATCACTTTTCGTCTAGCTGCAAATCTTGCCTCTTCCTCATCCAAATCGCCCTCTTTATCTCTCAACTCAATGTGTGTGTACTCACCCTTTCCTCAACCTCCTTTCTATCATTTTCACTTTACACATTTCCCCCTCTCATGAGTTTTCTAGAAGATTCCAAAAAATTCACTTTAAGTGAAAATTTAATTTCCTTAAGTCATAAAACTTAGGAAATCTGAGAAAATAAAGCCAATAAAATTATTTAACTAATTTTATGCTTCTCCTAAGTCAAAACTTAGTATAAAAATAAAATGTTGATCTGGGTATTAATTAATGTGTCCTTCAACATGCCTGGACACTTAAGCCAATGTTGAGACACCTTCCTAGCTAAAGATTTAACACAAGGTTCATCAATGTTGAGAAATTCAATAATATACCTATAGACAAGAGGTGATTTCAAATACCAACTCCAAGAAAAGGCACTGAAAAATTTAACAGAATGGTCATTGTTCTTTGTGGTACATACAGGGAAATTGATTGAATCCTATTGAAGTTATTTAGCTCAATTAAAACAAGAATATTCTAGATTTAGAAAAACTCATAAGAAATATACATATAGATGCATGCATCATCGAAGTTTCAAAGTGATCTCATAATTGGGTTCATGGGAAAATGTGAAGCAAGATTTGGATAGTAAACATAGACCATGGTTCTCATCCTTGAAGAAGATAGTATGGTATGAAAAGAAGAGAAAATGTCATAATTTTGAGGCTTTCGTAGTTCAAGTTAATCTATCATAAGTTAAATAAAAAGTGGGGATACAAAAGTTTTATTTCAATAGATTATAAAAGCTAAGACCAAAGTAGGGATGATTTTACGGATGGAAATTTATTTTTAAATGTAGAAATCTTGGCAAATCTTACTAATCCTTCATATGTCAACTATAATTGTTTGGCGATATTTTTGTAAAAATATTCAAATTTCTATGTATTTTATATAGTTTTTATAAAATTTTGGCTATTTTTAAGGTAAAATAATTTTATCCTATAGAATTTGGGCGAATCATTTTTAAAATAGTGAATCTCATTTTTGGAAAAAACATGGAAAATTAGCCCATGAGCGAAATTTAGCCTCTAAAATCATCCTTGGACCAAAGTGGTCATTCGAACCAAAGGGACCCTAAAAACTTTGAATGTCATTTAGAAATTCTTCCAAATTTCTTCACACTATAGAGAACAAGGTAATTACAATAGAAATAAATTATATCAATGTCCATAGATGACCGAATCTCAATGGAATGGGGAATTACATAGTATGCTACATATAGTGAAGGAAGTGAAATTTGGAGTGATAGGTGTCTTACGCTTGTACTTGCCAAAATTACGCTCCAAATATGCCTTGGTTGCATCAAGAAAATTTGAAATTGTTTACCTCCTTTAGTCTAGACCTTGAGAGAATATTCATCCAGCTCTCAGTCTATCTCCTCAAAAATTTTATGCTTTCTGGAAATTATCCTCACTAAGTCAACATCTTTAGTTTATTGGCTTACCATGGAGGATTTGTCATTAGTTTCACATCTTGGGGACTTGTCAAGCAGTGTGTTATTTTTTTCTCCATGATCATCATCAAATTTTTGTCATTGTTCATCCCATTGCACTTCTTCAATATTTTGTTGTTGTTTTTTCCGCTACTATTGTTTATTTAGTTCATCCTCTAATGTATGTGGGGCTCTCCTCTCAAGAACCCGAGTCATAGAGGGGGCACAAAAAGGATCCAAGATGTCCCATGTTTATCCTTGGGGTCGTGCTAGTAGAGTAGGAACTTCAGTGTCAAAATCATATTGAGTGTTCCATTGTTGGTATAAGGTTGAATTTTTTAGAGGATATGGTGGTTAGGCATCTTTTTTTCGGACATATACAAATTATCAATGGACCAAGATGTCAAAAGGAAAATGTTTAGATCCATGACTAGGAGAAGGGGTGAGAGAAAATGTAGAAGGAAGTGGTGGGGGTGGGGAAAGGGTAGGTGTTGAAGGGGAAAAGGTGATCCAATAATGGTGAAGATGATGATAAGGTGATGCAAGAGAATCCTTGGACTTGGGAAATCTACATCACCCAAAAATATTTCCATTCTGCATATAGAAAATAAGTCGAATAAGGATTGTGTTAGTGGTCCATTTTATTTAGTCAGTTTGTTGTAAATTCAAACTGTTGATTACTCCTACAACTACTCTTGCTATCCTGAAACTTGTGTTGAAACTCGTGTTGAAAATCATGTTGAAACATGTGTTGAAACATGTGTTGAAACATGTGTTGAAACTCGTGTTGAATTTCCACGTATAAAGAAATTTTACAAGTGTCACATTTAAACATGTGTTGAAACTCGTACTGAAACACATGCATATAATGAAATTTTACAAGTGTCACGATATTTCTTTATTTGCAACATTATGGTCATACACATTTGATTTTTCCACACTAATATGCATTCATGATGATTCGCAGAGAACTCGCAGCTAAAGGACAAAACATGACCTAAGGCCAAAAGGAAGTTGAAGCAATCCGGAAGATAGAGAGACAGTCTAAGTAACAACTCATTCTTGGAGGGAAGGAAAATTGTCTCAGAGCCGAGGAGGAGTTTTAAAAATAAATGGAGCACAATTTTGAAGGGGTTGGTGAACCATGAAGCAAGGAAATCATAGAAGGTGGACTGGAGAGAGATTCCAGGTTGGGTGAGCACGCAAGAAGGGAGAAACATAATCTCAGCCCATACATGCATACCATTACCCTATGGATGATTTTGTAGTGGTTTTTAGCCATGCAAGCAACAATTCATGGTGGTATTTTTATCTCAGGCTCGATGTAATATATAAATATTTTCTCTGCATTGAATTAATAAACGAATGGTATTGAAATTCGTGTGTTTTCGAGTGGTGTAGTTTCCATTGGGTTCCTCATTATTTGGAAAAAGTATTTGTGTTTTTTTTTTCCATTGTACATTTTGTGGCAGGGTGTGTGTTGTAGCCCATTTACCTCTGCATTATGTGGTATTAGATCTTGGTTCTTCATTGGTTTTAACATCTAATATACTTCTGTGAGATAGGGTACAAAATACTTGTTCGTGGTGGTTTCTCAAAAATAGTGTTGGAAGTCAAGTTGGGTTACAGAACCGTGTGAGGTCTGTGGAGAATGTCATCATGAAGGAGAGGAGCAAGAAGGGGAGGTGCAAAAAATTGAGAACTGGAAAATTTGAGAAGAAGAATAGAGGAATTGGAAAATCGTAGGAATGGAGATGATGAAGTATACTCAGATCCAGAAGAAGAAATCGAAGATGAACATGATGGTGATGAAAGATACCCAACAACTATACTGATTTCATATTTGAGTAACAGGGGCAGTGCAAAGGTTGAGGTTTCATGTTATGATGGTAGTCTAAGAGATTATGTTCTCATTTACTTTATTAGAGAACTAGAAATATACTTCGAGTATGAAAATGTTTAGGATCTGAATCGGGTAAGATTTTTTGTTACAAAACTAAAAGGCCATGCCTCACTATGGTGGGATATGTTGCAGAAGGATAGAATGAATAATCATCTGGAGAAAATCAAAACTTGGAAGAAGATGGTTACCAAGGTTAAAGAAAAATGTATTCTTGTTGATTACCAACATTATTTGTTCCAACAATTCCATAACCTCAGACAAAGGGAGACATTTGTTCGCGAATACATTGAAGAGTTCTTTAGGTTGTCACTCAGATCAGGCCTCAAGGAACCAGAATTCCAATGAGTTGCAAGGTATGTAAATGGGCTAAAGTATCTAATTCAAGATGAAATGAGCACACAATAGTTCTGCAATGTCGATGAAGCTTATCAAGTTGCACTGAAGGTAGAAGAAACAATTGAGAGGAAAACACAACCTAGAGGTAGAGGAACAAGTTTTAAAGGACGTGGTAAAGTAGGGACTGCTAAAGGCAACGAAAAGGAAGAAGAATTTATCAGTGGTCAAGGTGGAAGAGGAGGAAATGGAGATAGTAGAAGCAGAGGATTCAGAAGAGGAAAGGGAAGATATATAATCACTCGTTATCACTATGGTGTAGAGGGACATAAGAAGTATGAATTTATAGAAAGGAAAACTTCAGGGAAAAGAGGTGTAGCACAGGCACAAGTCACATAGGATGATGAAGCTTCTGTAGTTGGATAAAATGTGATTGTTCTTCAACAAGAAAAAGGTGAGAATTTGTTGTTCTGAAGAGTGTTGCTTAAATATGAACAAAAAGAGGCAAAGGAACCATAACAACAAAAGAAATTTTTTAAAACAAAATGTAAGGTTCAAGGAAAATGTTGTAACCTGATTATAGATGGAGGAAGTACATAAAATTTGGTATCCATTGAAGTCGTGAACAAACTGAATTTAACAAGGTTGAACCATATGAACCCTTAACGTGTTTCTTTATTGAACAAGAGATAGAATGTGACTGTGACTGAAAAATGTTTGTTGAATTTTTAAATAGGGAGTTTTCAGGAGAAAGTGTTATGTGATGTGATTGAGATGGTTGTGTGTCACATATTGTTGGGAATATTGTGGTTTTTTATTGACAAGTTCACCATGATGAAAAGGAAAACACATATGAGTTCAAGAAAGATGGGCAATGATATAAATTAACACCAATGTTGGAGGATATAGTAGCAACAACAATAAATTGTGTTGATATAAACATGAGTAGCAGTAGGATCATGCTATGTTCTTCTAAGGAATTCTTACATGAATAAAGAAAATCAACATTTTGTTTAGCAGTGATTCTGAAAGAAGTGAAAATTGTAGAGGAGCCAAATGTTTTACCTATATAAATAAAGTCGTTGTTGGATGAATTTAAGGAGATTATTACTAATGATCTTCCAAAAGGATCTCCACCAGTGAGAAGTATTTCTCATCAATTTGATTTAATTCTTGGATTGATTTTACCTAATAAAGGACCTTACAGGATGACTCCAGCAGAGAGTGAAGAAGTGAATCGGTAAGTGCAGAAATTTCTTGACCGAGGGTTAGTTCATGAGAGTTTGATTTTGTCTATAGTACCAGCAGTATTGACTCCAAATAAAACAAGGGAATGGAAAATGTCTAGTGATTCGCGTGTTATAAACAAGATCACTATCAAGTATTGATTTCTTCCCAGAATGGATGACCTTATGGATTTCCTGAGTGGTTCAGAATATTTTTCAAAATTTGATTTGAAGAGTGGTCATCACCAGATTCATATCAGAGAAGGTGACAAATGGAAGACAACATTCAAGACTAAAGATGGACTATTTGAAGGGTTAGTGATGTCATTCGGGTTAACTAATGCACCCAACACGTTCATGAGATTGATGAACGAAGTCTTGAAGCCATTTTTGGGTAAGTTTGTGGTTTTATATTTGTATGATATACTAATTTTTAGCAAGAATCGAACATAGCATATTGAGCATGTGAGAGCAGTGTTACAACGCTTGAAAGAAGAGAAACTATTGATAAACCTGAAGAAGTGTACATTCATGAAGCGAGAGTTCGTGTACTTGGGTTTTGTGGTTTCAAAGTAAGGATTGGAAATGGATCTTGAGAAAGTGAAGGATATCATTGAATGGCCAACACCAAGATGCACATTCACTGTGAGGAGTTTCCATAGATTGGCAAGATTTTACCGGAAATTCATTAGGAGCTTTAGCCAAATATGTGCACCTCTTATATAATGTATGAAGAAGAGAGTGTTTCAATAGACTGTAGCAACAGAGAAGTCATTGGAAGAATTAAAGAAAATAGTAACAACAAAACCAATATTAGTATTACCAGATTGTGATAAAGTGTTTCAGGTTGATTGTGATGTTAGTGGAACAACAATTGGAGCAGTTCTAAGTCAAGAAGGCATACCCATTGCATTTTTCAATGAGAAGATGAACGAGTGCAGAAAGAAGTATTTTGTTTATGATTAGGAATTTTATGCTATTGTGCAAGCTTTGAAGAAATGACGACATTATCTACTATCGAAGGATTTTGTCTTATTCACGGATCACAAATCTCTGCAGTACATTAATAGCCAAGGTAAATACGTAGAATTCTTGCAAATTTATTCTTTTTCACTGAAACAAAGGTCCAGGAAGTCAAATAAGGTAGTTGATGCATTAATTCATAGGATAGCGTTACTCAATACCATGTCGGTAGAAGTGGTAAGCCTGAACCGTTTAAAGACATTGTAAGAAGAAGATGAAAATTTCTCAAAAGCTTGGAAGGAATGTAAGGAGCCTTGGACTTTAGAAAGAACACCATATCTGGACTACAATATCTAGGAGGGGTTTTTGTTTAAAAATAGGTAGTTGTGTATTCCCAGAAGTTCCATACGGTTGAATCTCATTAAAGAATTGCATAGTGGTGGTTTAGGAGGACATTTTGGCATTGATAAAACCGCAAACTTGGTAAAGGAGAGGTATTTTTGGCCCAACTTTAATAAGGATGTTCAAATTTTTTTTGAAGGTTGCAGGATCTGCCAACTAGCCAAAGGAAAAAGTCAAAACACGGGACTATATACTCCATTGCCAGTACACAAAGGACCTTGGGAGGATATCAATATGGATTTTGTCTTAGGATTGCCTATGACTCGAAGAAAGAATGATTCAGAAATGGTAGTGGTGGATAGATTTTCAAAAATGGCAAACTTCATAGTGTGTAAGAAGACTAGTGATGTTAGTGAAGTAGCTACATTGTTTTTCAAAGAAGTGGTAATATTGCATGGATTTTCACAGAGTATTACTTCAGATCGTGATACCATATTTCTTGGACATTTTTGGAGGACATTCTGGAAAACGTTAGGCTCAGATTTCTTGTACAGTTCAGAGTATCATCCTCAAACGGATGGTCAGAAAAAAGTAGTTGTGTATTCCTAGAAGTTCCATACGGTTGAATCTCATTAAAGAATTGCATAGTGGTGGTTTAGGAGGACATTTTGGCGTTGATAAAACCGCAACCTTGGTAAAGGAGAGGTATTTTTGGCCCAACTTTAATAAGGATGTTCGAATTTTTTTTGAATGTTGCAGGATCTGCCAACTAGCCAAAGGAAAAAGTCAGAACAAGGGACTATATACTCCATTGCCAGTACACAAAGGACCTTAGCAGGATATCAATATGGATTTTGTCTTAGGATTGCCTATGACTTGAAGAAAGCATGATTCAGAAATGGTAGTGGTGGATAGATTTTCGAAAATGGCACACTTCATAGTGTGTAAGAAGACTAGTGATATTAGTGAAGTAGCTACATTATTTTTCAAAGAAGTGGTAAGATTGCATGGATTTTCCCAGAGTATTACTTCAGATCGTGATACCATATTTCTTGGACATTTTTGGAGGACACTCTAGAAAACGTTAGGCTCAGATTTGTTGTACAGTTCAAAGTATCATCCTCAAATGGATGGTCAAAAAAAAGTAGTGAACATGAGTCTAGGAAATTTGATGAGAAGTTTAAGTGGAGAGAATCCTAGTCAATGGGATTTGGCATTGGCCCAAGATGAATTCACATATAATGATTCGGTAAATAGATCTATGGGAAAGAATCAATTTTAGATTGTTTATGGAAGGTCACCAAAAGGTGTGGTAGATTTAGTTGCATTGCTGGATTTGGAAGGAAAGAAGAGGGGCTAATGTGAATGATTTTGTGGAAAATATGCATGAATTACAAGAACATGTAAAGAAGAAATTGCAGACCAACAATGATACTTATAAGCAAAGATTAGACCAGCATAGAAGACAAAAGGTATTCCAAGAGGGTGATTTGGTCATGGCTCACTAGAGGAAAAAGCTATTTCGTCGAGTTACATACAACAAACTCAAGTATAAGAAGATAGGACCATGTCAAATTCTGAAAAAGATCTCTGATAATGCTTATCATCTGGAACTTTCGGAGAAAATTGGCATATCTCCTACATTCAATGTTGCTTACCTCTATGATTTTCATGAAGGGGACATAATATCATATGAAGGTACCCTCAATGAATGGGAACAACATCTACCCATTAAGTCTGAGGAGAAGATTGAATAAATTATTGCTACCAGAATTGGTAAGAAGACTCACCCAAAGGAGTACATGGAATAGTTGATCAAGTGGAAGAATAGAGGAGCAGAATATGCATCGTGGGTGACTGAAGATCAGTTAGCACATGTGCAAAACTCTTCACTTTAGCAGTGATATGCACATGAGATGGAGCTTATGCTTTTCTTACCAGGGGTGTCTAATGCAGGAGCATCCTTTGGATCGGGCAATCCACATCACACAAAAATATTTCCATTCTACAAATAGGAAATAAGTCAAATAAGGATTGTGTTAGTGGTCCATTTTATATAGTCAATTTGTTGTAAATTTGAACTGTTGATTACTCTTGCAGCTACTCTTTCTATGCTGAAACTTGTGCTAAAACTCGTGAGAAACACGTTTTGAAACTTGTGTTGAAACTCGTGTTGAAACACATGTTGAAACTCATGATGAAACATTTGTTGAAACTTTTGTTGAAACTCATGTTTAAACTGCCACATATAGAGAAATTTTACAAGTGTCGTGCTGAAACATGTGTTGAAACTCCTGTTGAAACGCATGTTGAAACACACGCACATAATTAAATTTTACAAGTGTCACGATATTTCTTTATTTGAAACACTATGGCCGTACGCATTTGATTTTTCCACACTAGTATGCATTCATGATGAGTCACAAAGAACTTGTTGCTAAAGGACAAAACGTGACCTGAGACCAAAAGGAAGTTGAAGCAATCTGGAAGAAAGAGAGATGGTCTAAGTAACAGCTCGTTCTTGAAGGGAAGGAAAATCGTTTCAGAGCTGAGGAGGAGTTTTAAAAAGAAATGGAGTGTGATTTTGAAGGGGTTGGTGAACCACGAAGCAATCAAATCATAGAAGGTGGACTAGAGAGAGATTCTAGGTTGGGTGAGCATGCAGGAAGGGTGAAATAGAATATCAGCCCATACACATAGACCATTACCCTCTAGACGATTTTGTAGAGGTTTTCATCCACACAAGAAGCAATTCATGGCAGTATTTTTAGCTTAGGCTCGATGTAATATAGAAATTTTTTCTCTGCATTGAATTAATAAACGAATGGTATTGAAATTCGTGGGTTTTCGAGTGTTTTAGTTTCCAGTGGATTTCTTATTATTTGGAAAAATTATTTTTGTTTTGTTTTTATGTTGTACATACTATAGCAAGGTGTGTGCCATAATTGTGTGTGTGTGTTGCCCAGTTACCTCTGCATTATAAGGTGAAGTCCAATGAAGCTCCATTGATTCTACAATTTCCCAAGGGTTTCACCAACATTCGTTAAATCCTATAAGTAGGCCATTTGAGCTATTACAAACACATACCTCAAACTCACCAGTTGTCTCACCGGTTTCAATCTCTCCTTGCATTTTTCCACCATTTCCTTATTATTATCTTTGAAGAAGAAAAACTCATTCTTGTTACCCCCTTAAAACTACACAAAATGTAACATTCACCTTGAACTTATTAGGGTTTCCCACAACACATTTTACCTACTTGTATTAGCAGTCAATTCATTCAACATAAATCAATGCATCCACCATGATCACAACTTCCAATCCATCATAAACTTGTGAAAATTGAATAAAGTATGTCATCTTCCCCAAGTAAATGCATTCACTCTAAACCCCTTGCAATGAAACCAAAAAATATAAATAAACCCTCTATCATTCTCAACATCAATTATATCCTAACCATACACTGCATGTGATCTAGGTGGATATCGGTGGCCACCCACCTATTCCAGCTGGATCAAAACAATTTTCTGGCAATTTACTATTTTTAGCAGTTTTTCAGGTCTCAAACTTCCAAGGCCATTTTGAGGGCCTAAACAACATTTTTTCATGATTGGGCATCTCAAGAACATTCAACGGATTTGATTGATCATGTGAAATGAAGCTCCTCGTCGATACCTTTCCAACGAGATATTGTGCACTCCAAACAAAGATCATATGCCAAAGTTATGCCCCAAGAAGTTGATACACCAAACTACCCAAAACGGGGTCCACAAAACTGTTGGTTTTTCATCTTCCGAGGTTAGGTTTTTGGAATTTCTTTATGTTAAAAATGCCTCTAGAGCCTCATTGTAAACATCACCATCTTCTTGTGAATGAGTGTAGTCGTCACATCTCTTCTTAGAGATAAGATGCCACCATTCTAGCGAGTCTTTCACTCTGTATTTCTGTTAGGATATTTAGACACTTAGGAGTTAGTTAAGATTCAGTTGGTCTAATGTGTCATTAGGTAAAAATGTATTTATTAGTGTGTTTCTTTAGTATGCATTAGTATGCATTTGTAGTTAGGAAATCTGACGGTAACAATATGTTCTCGACATAGAGTGATCTGATAGTTCATATTCTCCTCAATCTTAACAACCATTGATATGTGGCTTAACACCTGATTGGTCCATGATCTCTATTTAAAGAGCATGGAGGGTCAGTTTCTGATGATCGATTGTGAGAAAAACGCTTGTAAAATATCTCTGTAATCTTTTTATTTTGCATTAATAAACTGCTTCAAGTTGTCGTGTTGGTTGGGGCTGTGGATGTTTCCCCGTAGGGGTTTTACCACATGAAAACATAGGTGTGTTGATTTTTTATTTGGTTATGTGAGTGGTTACTGAAGGTGTTCGTCCTCTGTTGGAATACTTATGTTGTCGAACATGGTATCATAGCATGTTTGAAGACCTGCTCCTATTGTAGATCGAGATCGTGAAGTCGAGTTGCCTCATCTCCATTTTCTATCATTTCTGTACATTTATGGGCTAAGAGGACTATTCTATTACGTTTGAAACACTCGTTTCAGTTAGGAACACTTTTCGTTTCACTCGAAAAGGTTTCTATTTTCCCAAGATACGGTCATTTCAGTCAGATCCGGAGGTATAAAGCCTGCATATGCATTTTTTTAATTTTTGCAGAGTATTATTTTGGTTTTATATTATTTATTTTCGGGTTGCTACTCTTTTAGATCTGCATATGCTCTTTTCCACGTTCCCTATGCGATCTTGGAAAATCAGAAACAGATAGGAAATTGTGCATATTCTGGGTACGTTAACTGAGATCTAACCCTTGTTGTCATCGAGAAGCAAAATTGTTTTCTTGTGTGAAAAGAGTTTTTTTTAGCACGCTCTCCAAAACCGTCTTCCACAACAACAACAACAACAACAATCATGTTTATAAACAATATAATATGTTTTTCTAGACCATTTGGTTAAAAGTTGCCTTATTAAGTAAGAGGTCTTGAGTTCAAGTCTCTCTTTGTTACTTTTTTTGAAAAAGTTCATGCTAAAAATTGTAAAGTGTATTTCACTTCAAGTATAAAAGTGAATCACTATAAGTAGCTTTAATATTTTATTTTAGAGTTATTTATTTTGCATGTAGTTTTTCTTTTATAAAGTAACTTTATTGTAAAAGTGATCCTCACTTCTCTTTATAAATGTGGGTCACTTCATAAAGCAACTTACACTACCACGTGGTCCTTTGGTTAACATTTATGCATTTTTTTTAAATGGCATAACTCTCACATCCAAAGTCCGTTTTCAGTGTCGTTTTTTTTAAAACCGCATAAATTTTTGAGATATTTCCATCCAAATCACCCGTTTCAGTTTTTAAATCAATATTATCTACATATTTAATATGGTGTCTACAAGTAATCTTTTGCTTACCAACATCAACTACTTCCAAAGGAAATCCCATATGGAGGATTTATTAAGAAGTAAAGGCTTGTATCAGATTACCTTGGGAAAGGAAACAACACCCATCGATGTTGATAAGAAAGTCAAATGGGATAATAGGAATGACGAAGCACGTGGATTAATCAGAATGTCCATCTCTCTTGATTTAAGGTTCCACCTTCAATCAATTTATCAACCCAAAGACGCTTGGGACAAGATTGAATCTATGTTTAGTAAGCACAATATTATTCGAGAACAACAGTTAGACAATCAAGTACTGACTTTAAGTCCAAATGATTTTTCTTACATTGAAGACTATCTATCTATGTTTAAAACACTCATAACTTTATGTGAAGAAAGTAAGATAAAGATAGAACAAGATCGTTGCATTTATCTTATTCTTTCTAAGATAGGTAGTGCATATTCTGTGTTTGTATCTACCTTTTATACCATGCAATATGCTCTAGGGATAGCTTATAAAAAAAAACAGTCTTGAGAACTTTTGTGATGCTTTGATTAGAGAGCAAGATAAGCTTATACAACTTGGACTGATCAACATTGTAGGTACCTCTAACAAAGAATTATTTGTCCATCAGAAAGATAAACCCAAGAATCCCAAGAAGCAACATCCTTGCCACAACAACAAGCAATATAAGGGTTCCAAACCCACTCACACAGCTTCTGCTCCTAATGGTGACAAAGGAGCAAAATATAAAAGTAAGAAGATTGACAGACATTGCAACTTTTGTGATAAATATGGTGATGATGAGTCCAAATGTTTCAAGAAGATTGCATATTTAGAAGCAACGATGAAGAAGCACAACATCAATATTGATTCTACTTGATGTTCTTCTTCTCATGGACATGCACTTTCTGCTTCTGGTTTCTCCTTCAATACAACTTCTACTTCTTTTTCTGATGAGTGGCTTATTGATTCTGGAGCATCTTGTCATATGGCTAAGGATAGAGATACATTTTCTTCTCTAAATTAATGTAACACCAAGAAAATATTTATTGGTGATGATAGATCTCCTAGTGTTAAAGGATTTGGAACAGTTCAAGTAGATCTTAACTAACTCCTAAGTGTTTAAATATTCTAACATCCCCCCTTAAGAACAACTTGGGATAAGATTGAAGGATTTACAATAGTGACACAATAGGAGAAGGAAGGAAGCATTAGAGCCTATGATTTCTACATTTTTGTACATTTCGCTCATTAATAGAAATTGGGTATTATTGTATCTCTATGTTTATGGTTATATTTCTGATATATCTATGTTATATTATTGGATATCTAATATATCTCTGTACATTTCTTTATTATATCTCCACTCTCATTTCGTGCCGAAAATAATATGGATCAGCGTGTCAACCTTGAATGACCCACTACCCAATTTAGCCAGCGACTAATAAGTTATAAGCACTCAAAAACAACAAAAATAAAGAGAAATAATGAAAGAAAAAACAAAAATTCATTCACCATATCTATCCATGCTTGAAATCGACTCTCCTTGCACAATAACCACTAAAAAAATCTTTTGGCATTTTAATTGACAAACCCAATCCATAACTGCAAGACTATTGCTTTTATTTTTGTTTTGCATTTCAATCAACAAACATTGCAATATCATCTATTGGCATTGCATACTTTGGCTAACCCATATCCAATTTATTATACTTAACAAGAAAGTATCTACCATTAAAGTATTTAACATAAACCAGTTGGGCTCCCAATATTTATCCAGGACTATGCACAACCCAATTCATACCCTTCACAAAAGCAAAAACAAACCACAACCCATTCCATATTCCTTAAAATCACCTACTTTGTACTAGAGAGATCATGCCAAAATGAAATATTGCCAATAAAAACAACAATATATTCATTGTATAGACATCCATAAAAACTCAACAACAACAACAATCTTAGACAATTAAAATCACTATAAAATGCACATCCACATCCATGTGTACTAATAGGCCCAACTATCTAATTTCTTTATCAAACCAATTAATCAAACCTTCCATTCCGAAACCATACACTTTTATTGCAAATAACAACAACAACCACACCTGGATTTATATTCACGAGATTCATTTCCACATCAAATCTGTATTGAATCCTACCAATATGAATAGTACATTAAATCCTCATGCTTCACTTAATTCCTCCATGGGACTAGCAGAAACAAAACCAACTAAATGTTTTTGTCCAAGCTAAGCAAAAATCATGGCATAAATCCATTATTAAGGTTTCCTCGTTGGAATTCCATGAGCACCAACCCATTCTTTTGCTCGATACTAAACACAAGAAATCATTTACCTTCCTCTTGATTAATGGTAAACATAACCAGGCTCAAAACAAGAACCACGTGTTTGTTCTAGCTACTAGATAGTGAAAGAGTGAAGAATAATGGATAAGGTTGTTCCATCCTCGTCTTTAGGAGGATCCCAATAGGACAGCATAGGAGGCGGGGGAATTGTTTCCCATGATTTCATAATCCTCAAAAAATCATCAAGCCCTTAGATGGAGTTGGAGACCAACCACTTGATCAATGCCTAAAAGGAGACATGGTGTGCCCTAAAGAATGGACAATTGAAGTCGGGGCACTAGGAAGAGATGGCCAACCTCATATTCCTATGCTATGGGGGAACTCAAACCCTTGAAGTCTTCCATCTAATGTCACCATAAGATTGAGAAGATCTGCGAGAGATACTGGACGAAGAAAATGGAGTAGGGGTTCTAGGTGGGTTTTCTTTAAGTGAATGGAAGAAGTGAAAGTATGCTTTAGATGCATTGACATAGAGCACAAAAAACCAGTTCCCATTATTCTCTAGTTGTATACCTCCGTAGACTTTACCAGTAAAATTGTTGGGCAGAGGGGGTCTCATACACCAATTTGGTGTATGGCTTGGTCGTGACCTTAAAAATAGATGATCATTTTTATTATATATAAAGTTGATATACAATTATTTTACATTAAAATACCATTTGTGTTATTAATATTTTTTAAGTTCCATGTGTGAACCTCATGTTGGGCATAGAAGGAATTATACATATCCCTCATAATTCATAATGAGCTATAAAAAGTGCCTTTTAGCATAATACAATTTTTTTTTACTTTTTATTGTTTTATATATAATATGGAGTTCACACTTGCATTAAAAAAAAAAAAATTGTGTGGGCCATAAATAAGATATGTCAATGTCCTCATTAAGTTATATATATATATATATATATATCAATGTCACGTGAACTCCATATTAAGCATTGCAAACAATACACATCTCCCTCATAATGGGAATTAGAAAGTACTTATCCCTAGAGAAATGATATGCCGTAAAGAAATAATATGTCCTAAAGAAATATTGAAATATTTTATTTATGACCGACATTGAAATCTTTTTTTAATTAAGTTTTTTGGATGTCACGTGTCAACTCCATGTTGAGCATGGAAGGAATTACATATCTTCCTCTCATAGTGGGCTATAGAAAGCACCTTTTGGCACACAAACCAAAGAATTATTACATTCTTGACTAGATAAGGATTGTTCCTTTCAACACAATAAATTGTATAATTAATTAATTCTATAATATTATTACAAATTTGGATTATAAATATTAAAAAAATACAATTTTAAGTTTATGTTTCTATGTGTAGGGGAGTGTTTGTGTTGGGGTCCTCTCTAGAAGTGTAATAAAAGTTTATGGGCCCATTAGAGATATGAGAATGATAAGTATCGTGGTCATTTAATGTATTGTAGACTACATCCAAAATGTTAGTAATGATTAAATAAGGCCCACTTGGTAGTTAGCATGTGGTGGTTTTAAATAAGAATGGAATCCTCCTTATTGTGCATGTATGAAAATATTATTGTATTCAAGCTTGGCTCATTGGGAGGTTGCCCACTCGGAAAAGAAAATAAATAGGAGTTGATCTCTTCATAAAAGGATCATTGTAAAGTGTTTCCCTACCTCAAGGGTAATTCTATAAATGGAGTATTGATGGATTTTTTGCCCATTATTGTAAACCTTATGTATAATTGCATTTTCATATCTAAGGAAATACATTAAAATTTGTGTACATGATAATAACAAACTTCTAAAACAATAGGTTGAAATGCTAAGGCTTATAATAATAAAAGAAAAGGGTTTTGTTCTACTCTATATTTCCTAGTTTCAACTAGGAAAACAAAACAACTAGGAATTTATAAGTAAATGGGGAGCATGTCTATAGAAACATTGATGAAGAATATTTGAGCTCTGATCAGTTTGAGCATGAGGACTCAGAGGAGAAGGATTTGCAAACTATTATTACCTCTCGTTGGTCTTATATGCACTAGAACAACTAAACCAAGATCTCACCATTTCTGACCAATAACACATTATTATTGTTAGTTTTCCAAAACTATTATGTTTCTTTGAATAACACATTATTATTGTTAGTTTTCCAAAACTATTATATTTCTTTGAAAGAACAATAAGTAAAACAAATTTGGTTTGTTTGGGAAATGAAATCTATGCATTAACCACGTGAAGAGAAGTATTACATAAGAATGTGACTATATCTCCTAAAGTGATGAAGATGGCCTTGAATCTTTTCCCATCATGGACCATTATGGGGTGGGGGGAGAAAATCAAAGCTATGTATTAACCTCGTCAAGAGAAGTATTACATAAGGATGTGACTATATCACCTGAAGTGTGATGAGGATGGCCTTGAATTACTTCTCCTTATGGGCCATACCTCACTTTGGGGTGTCTTCAATATAACAATATTTTTGGAACTTTCTTTAATTGTCATTTTGGCAGCATAAATACGATGATAATATGGAGACAAATATCCAACAATGTAATAGTGTGCAAAAGTGCGTTAATGAAGAAGTGAGATTGGTTCAAGTTGGCAATTCAATGAATAAAAAAAGCTAAGAGCATAACACTATCACTCTAAGTGATTTATTTATGGATAAATATGGAACTTGAATGGAAAACATCTTCTCATGGGAATGTCATAATTCTTAGCCTTCAAATGTTGTTACTCACTTACTCACATTGAGTAGTTAGAAATTATTTAAAAGTTTTAAATTGTTGGAATGGTTAAATTCAATTGTTCAAAATTATATGTTTGAAATGATTTGGTAGGTTTGACTCTTCTAAAATATCTTCAAATCTAATTGCAGACTACCTTCACAAGTAATAAGTGAGGCATTAAGTCTCATAATTAATTTAGAGTTTGACCTTGTAAGATGGAATAATCTAGACTTTATTTTTTCAAAATCATATGTTATGGGTGGCAAGTGTGGGGATCATCCTTGATCTCTAAGAAAAACTTGAAACATCTTATGTCAAAGGTTTAGGAAATTCCACTAATAACCAAGCTGAAGCATATGCACTCTTTCATGGTTTACTTTTAGCCAATAAATCCAAAATAAAGTCTTTGGTTGTCATAGACAATTCAAACAAAATCATCATATTGATGCTCTCAAAATCTACCCCATTTGATAGCAATTTTACATATATCCTAACTTGATTTCAAAAATAAATTTGCAATATCCAAAATATTTCATTTTTCTAGATTTTGAAAAAACATAATTATTATGCTGACTCTCTCACCAATGAAACCACCTCAAAATAGAAGTGTAAACTATCAAGCCATACCATAACCTTTATAATTAATGCATATGAAGGCACATACCATCATTACAAAAATCAACAATATATGTCATACCACCACAGCCATCCGACTCCAAGCAAGGCACATAAATTTGATATGACTGGCCCACCCCACTCTCCCATGGTTGAACTAATTACAGGCCTGTGTTCTGAACCACCCGGTGAGATTTATCAAATCCAAGGCGGGATAATGGATTTTTGCAAGGGAGAAACAAGCAACACCACCTGGAGCAAGGCCAGCTTATCGGAAAATCGTTTGGAAAGAGTCTCAATTAGTCTCTGTATGGTTTTCTAGAATTTTTGTTTGAGGGCTACAACTTTTGGTCATGTCCTAAGAATGATTATCCATCAATATTGGATCTTGGATATCCTCTTTATGTTTTTTTTTTTTGTTTTTTTGGTGTGTTTTTGCATCAGCAGCATGTATTTGGCATTCGTCACTTTGGTTCTATGGGTCACAGTCTTAGTAAGAAGTTGTATTTCGGTGTTTTAGATCTTTCCTTTTGGGTGGTCTCTTGACTTTGATTGGTTTTGATTCACTGGTTTATTAGACCTCAAAAATAAGTTGTATTTCGGTGTTTTAGATCTTTCCTTTCGGTTTTGATTCACTTGGTTTATTAGACCTCAAAAATTTCGGTGTTTTAGATCTTTCCTTTTGGGTGGTTTCTTGACTTTGATTGGTTTTGATTCACTTGGTTTACTAGACCTCAAAAATTTGGGGATCCTTGGCATCTTAGTGGTGTTGTTGTGTGACCTGTGGAGTAGCAGGGTTCCTATGATATAAGGTCATCTTGGGAAGAAGTTTGGGCTTTTTAAGATTTTTGGTTGAAATCACTCTCTTTCTGTATAATGTTTTCATGGACTATAATAAAGCTTAGAAAATTCAAAAGGTTATTTGAATGCATGAAAAATCTATGCAATGCAATAGAACTTCCCTTTTCTTGGTTACTATAAAGGTTCAAGAAAATACACCTCTCAAAAAGCCAGCCATAATTATGAGTACTCTTGTTTAACAAAAAGAACAAAAATGCACTTTTGATGCTGAATGCAATATGTTGAGAAACATGATTATTAATGTATGCAAAAAATCTCAATTTGCTGCTTTTAATCACAAGATGTCAACAAATTTTGCTCAAGTAAAATTTAAGAAATAAAACACAGTTCACCAGCTGCTGATAGAGGACATGAATCTTGGGAATCAACACTCCTTTCCTTACAATATTGGAAAGAAGCCAATAGTCACCATACCTTCTGTTAAATTTTAATATTTTCTAAAGCAATTAGAATATCAAATGTTTTTTTCAGACTATATAGGTGTAAGATGTTCTAGGACATATTGACTGTGGACATTTGCAAGCTCTGTTTATAGTGGGGGTGGGGGAAGTATATGAGAAAACTTAACTTAGTTAAGTTTTCTCATATACTCCCCCACCCCATATGAGTATGAAGGTGGGGGTGGGGGAAGTATATGAAAAAACTTAAGTTAAGTTTTCTCAATACTCCCCCACCCCGTATTGACTGTGGACATTTGCAAGCCCTGTTTTTAGCATATAAGGCACTGCCTATCTTGCTTGGAAAGTCTGGTCAACAGTAATATGCACTCTTGTTTAGCTTTGCTATAGCATTTATAATACAAATTTTTCAAAGTGGAATTTAGAAATGACCAAATTAGTACCATACATTTCTTCTTTCAGTTCCAGAAATCAGAATAATATTTGAACCGTAATGACAATGAGGATTTAATATTATAGTGAGAAGCCGAACAAAGACTGAATTTCAATCTCATAAGAGTTTACATATATGTACACAGGAAGCAAATGAAAATGATCATGAAATTCAACATGTACATTACATACTAGCTGTAACAACAGATCTACATCAGGTAAGATGAGGCAGAGTCACAGAGTGATGGATCTATGTGTCTGCTGGCCTTGAGCGACCTCAGACCTATACATTTCTCTATCTATATTCTCGCCAAACTGAGCATTGCGGATTCTTCCAAAGGGCAGGACGATCGAAGTGCATTGCGTTCCCAAGTTATTGCCCATCATTTTCCTAGAAAAGAAGGCGGATGAAGACAGGGACAGCATCATTTTTACATAACTGTCTCTCAGTTTCGCTAACATTGTTTTAGGAGAAGCCCGTTTGAATCTCAATTTCGGCACCGCTCTTAACCTCCAAGCCCCCGCTCTCAACCTCCAAGCCCTCGATCTGCGTTTCTGGCCTCCCAGTTTCCACTTTCTAACCCTCTTTCTCCTTTTATCTGTAAGTCGCTCATATTTTCTCGAATGCAAACAATGCGCAATGGAGTTGTAGAGTGACACAGAAGCTCCGGCCAACGATTTCAATCCCGTTCTTGCTCTTAGCTTGAACTTCTCAAACCCCATGTTCACTGATTGAAATGAATTTCCGACGAAGAATTGCAACAGTAGTTGCCCCATATAAAGCCTGTAAGAAACTTTGCAACAAGACACGCGGTTTCAGCTGAAGTCATTAAATGCCCGCGGGAACCTTTTTTCTATGAAGCTCAACAACTTGGGAGCCTATGTAACAATCAACCATCAATGACAAAAAGTTCGCAGACTTGAAATTTCATGGGTAAAGAGATATCATTCACTGTTTCACATGTCAGATTACAGTACGTTATACATCAACATTGAAGTGTACTCTTTATTGAAGTGTACTCTTTTATTTTACATACTTGAGATACTATTCACTGTTAGTATTAGTAAGTAGAAAGTAGA
>ML799415.1:197794-213125 GCA_009831015.1 Picea engelmannii
ACATAAAAATAAATAAATAAAAATTATAATTCAATTATCTTGATTTATTATCTTGATTTTTAAAGAGTGACCATTATAATTCAATTTATTGATTAAATTTTTATATAAAAATAGGAAAGACAAATACTCGTATAAGAAAACGTTTCTATACATAGAATTATGATAAGGGGTTAAGAATATGATGATAAAAAAACACAAAATTTGAAGCAAACTGAAAATATTTATCTTACTCAAAAGGCTTTATGTAATTGAATCAAGGGAAAATATTTATCTTACTCAAAAGGCTTTATGTAATTGAATCAAGGGTTTGGTCTAAGCTATAAACTTTGTGTTGAGATGAATATTTCTATATTTGAATAAGTATTTGATAGGATTTTTGGTAGCTAATAAAAAATGATTGCAAATAATGAAGTTGCACATTGTTCTAAGATATTAAAAAGGGATGTTTCATTTGTTGTAAAAGATAATAAAAAAAATAAAAAAAATAAAAATATATGTAACAAATTAAATACAAATACATGTAATAAAATAAAAGATAAATAATAATCAACTAAAATAAGCATAACTAAGACAAATAGTTAATTATTACAAAATTAACGTTTATTGTAGCAAGTATAAATAATAAATTTGTCCACAAAGGGTTTGTGTGAACTAATCTACCAACTAGTACATTGGATTATCTTCATTTTATAAACTCATTATGAAGAAGCTTTTGAAGTACCTGATATAGGAGCATTATGTGTACAACTAGGAAAGGTCATGCTAAGGTTTAGGAGAGTCAAGAAGCTTTTAGAGTAAATATTTTAGCATAGCTAGAAGATATGCACACATTGAGGTTGCAAGCCAAATAAGTAATGTAGCGCAAAAGGACATGAAATGTTCAACATAGTAGAGAGAAGAAAATATAGCAAACAATGAGACATGTTTAGTGTCTGGAGGAATGAAAAGAGTGCAATGTAGTGAAGGTGGCGTGCAAGGGAGTTGAAGCGATGCATAGGGAAGATGAGTGATTGAAAAGAAACCCTCTTCCAATGGTTTTAGAAGGTAATAAAAAATCGATTACACCAAAGCTTGTAGGATGTCTAAGAATAAGAAGAAGGTTTAGAGGGGACAAGGGGGAGAAAGATGAAGGTATAAGAATATTGGTGTGATGATACAAATTAAGGAGGAAGTTATAGAAATCATGGGTTGTGTAGAGAAAGGATAAAGCAAATAAATGAACAATTAACATTTTATTCTTAAAATATAGGGAATTTTTCAACACATTCGATAAAATCTTGGATCACAAATATTTTGACTTTTTTCAAAGCTAATATAATCTTAAGGTTTGGAAAATAAGAAAGGCTGTGTCGAATGGCTAGAGAAACTTCTATTTCAATATGTGGAAAAATATTAATACACAATATTGAAACTCACAATCACTTCAAAAAAAAATATTAATAAACGCAGATGGAACTTACATAATGCATGATGTATCGGTTGACGATTTGTATGTAGTAACAATATTATAACTAGCACAACCGCTAATACAACAGTTGGAGAACGCCGAAAGGTATCGGCTGGTAAAGAATTTATTAAATTTTATTATTGATTAACAAATAAATGGTTGCGGTTCATGTGTTAATATTTTAATTTTTGTTAATCACTTACGTGGCAATCAGTTAGCTATCAAAGTAATTTTTAAATATGATTAGGTAAATGTAAAAGAGTAAACACATAAATGAATGTATTTATAATAGCTAGGAAGTTAATAATTGAAATCACAACCATTTATTTTGTGTGACTACTAAGAATATTCTAGCCATATTTAATCCAGTCCATAGAAAACTTATTAAGCAGTAAACCCCTATTAAATCTGCCCATTGTCAATAGGTGTACGCCTTTCGGCGTAATTACAAATTAAAAACAATTATTAATACCGATTTCAAAATGTTGATCTAGTATATTTGAAGTTATTATTGTGAATTAAAACTTTTTTATTGATCATTAATTATAATTATAATTATATATATATATATATGTGTGTGTGTGTGTGTGTTAAGTAGACTATTTAAAATTATGAGAAATTGGAATTAAAATTTATATTACACTACCCTTTAACCTTTTAGGTATTCAATAAAAACCCAATTATAATCAACCAACTTGAATTAAAAATTATATCATATGGCCCTTTATTAGCTAAATCTAAACTGAAATATAAAACTTTTTAATCTCATATTGAATACAACATAATAAAGAAGATAAAAAATCAACTAAATTGATAATACTTTGTGGTGATTCAACTATACAATTATGTGTCATTGATTTCTAATTAGACTTATATTTGAGAAGAAACTATTTCCTTTGTAAGTGACTTTGAAATGCAATAATAACATTAATAAATCAACATTCTTTTTCATGTGTGTAAATGTGTTCTTGTTACTTTAGTTCACACAAGGTCTCAATTAAGTACATTTGCATAGAGTATAAAATTTATTTAAAACTTGTCATAAAATTTACACTTGGATTTATCCAATTATATTTTAATTTTAAAAAGCATAGAGTAGTTATTATCACTTCTCTTTTGCTTTTAAGCTATGCATATATAATACATTATTACAAGTTTTAAGCGTTTCATAATCACTTTAATTTTTTGTTTTGGATTACATAAAAAACTATAGCATTAAAACATTTTTAAAAAAAATCATATGTGTGTGTTTATTTATCCATGAAATCATTTTTATATATAAATGGTTTTTATCTCTTGTAATATTTTTATGGATGAAAATTTATTTTATTAAAATTTTAATAGTTTATATATATATATATAGTGATGTTTTATTGAGAAATTCCAGAAGTCAATATGAAGCACTAGCAATAGGTAACCACTTATTTTCTTTTTTTTCAAACTTTATTTTTATATTATGTGGAAATTGAAAATTTTAATTTTGTAAATTCCTATAACTTGCAAATGTTTTAGCATGCTACACYTGACATGATTCATTTCACGRAGTCACTAAAAACCTTCACATAGTCGCTACATGGATAGGTTCCTAGAGAAGGATATTGATGGATGCTCARGAGTAGAAGTTGAGGAATCAAAGTCTTCTTCAATGAATAGAGTAGATAAGAAGAATATTAGGAGTATTCTCTTTTTCAATGCAACATGAATCTGTGCTCCTTGTTTTTATAGGATTGTGTGTGTGCTTCAAAAACCTACACACTTTCCTATTTAAATATCATAGACACCGCCCAAGCTCCATGCGAGCTACTCCATAGTGGATTATAAGGGTTTGCGTTTATTTTTTATAAAAAAATGTGGGTGCATTAAAAATGTGGGCATGTGAATGTGCACACATTCCTCTCTCCAAAAGCATATAAAAAAACCATGACTTGTTTTTATTCATTTTCTCACCAACTCGTGATGATTTTTCCTATACCAATGGGAGCATGCTTCATCGTCTAGGACCAAAATTAGAAAGGAAAAGTAGTGCCCAAATATCAACATCATTGGCACTTGACATTTTGCAGAGAGAAGCTCTCATTTTTAAATTCAATTTTTTTTGTAGAAATTTATATATTTTTAAAGAATATTTTTTATTGTTTAATTGGAGTTGTTATTCCATCACCATTTAGCAAACCTTGATGAAAACCCAAACCTAACTCTCCACAAAACCCATAAAATAAAATTAATCAATGTGCCAATGGACTTAAAAAATTAATTGGGGAGCTTAGGAATACAAGAGAGCCATCCTATATTTCATTAGACACTTCACATTATCAATGCTTCCATTGGTGTTGCTTCTACTGGTTATGATCTAGGCCAATTATCTAATATATCCAGCTACAGGGCCAAGAAGAGAGAGTACTACTCTATGGCATTAGTAAGGAAGAGGTCAAAAAATTGAATATAAGCAAAGGGGGAATTGTTTAGTTGTTCATTGACCCTAGAACCAACCAACTACCTTATTAGAGAAAGAAACATATTTACATGGACTGGTATATATTCCTAGCATGGAGAGACTATTGGATGAATTGATGGTTTATCGTATTTGATAAACCTCCCTACGGTAACAAGGAGGTTCCTTTGTATTTTCTTCATAAATTATGGGTTGAGTTCATTATGGGTCTCCATGTCAATTATTTTGACATTGGATAATTCTAGGGTGTTGGTATTGGTGTTGCTCATGATCGAGCAACCACTGGGCATAACCTATTGAGAGGTTTTCCTACTCCTAGGTAATTTCCTAAACCCCCACCAAGCGACCTTAGCTCAGAGATAGGATCTGGGCCACTAGTACTATGATATTGTCTCTAACATGCAGTCTAGTTCAACATAGCATGTTTGTGGAAGCTTACCATAGAAAGCCATAATATAACGATGTCATACCACGAGGTGTAGGGCCTTCAAGTCAAGTTGGACATTTTGGTTCTAGTGCAGTGGTCACACATCGATGTTCTCATTGTAGTCACACTTGTCATGGTTCGATAGAGGATCATTTTCAAGATAGTTTCTTCAACAAGGTTGACATATCTTTTATATTTTCATTGCTTATGCATTTAGTTTTACATTTGACTAATATATATAGTAAACATAAATTTAAAGTATTTGTAATTATCTTTAATTTTTTTGTCATGTACAACTCCTGTAAGATGACATGCCTCCCTTCATGTAGTAGGACACCTCTTCTCATGAACTAGTTGGTGTAGCATGTCCCATTCAGGCTCCTCACATCGAGTTATTTGTGATGTTACATCGTTGCAAATCAATTATATGCTTCATATGACATGCATTATCTATCTTTATTTGTGCCTAGAAAATATTGAGCTCAACTTATGGTGTTTTAAATAGATGTATATATTTGAAGAAGATATATCAATAACGATTCAATTCTTGAATCGACATTGTTATACCACAAATTGCCACACCAAATTGTATTTGTGAGATGGCCTAGTCCATTCCCTAGCTTGCAAACCTAAACCCCATTCTCCTTCATCAAAATCATATAAAAAACAACACTTTTGTTCTCATACTCTATTCACCCATGTGAAAATCACGTATATACGCTATTTTCCAGTGTACAAATCGTGTATACCCTCAATTTTGTGAAAAAATAAAACTATTCCACATTTTCGGGCGGGGTTGTTTGTTTGGCCTCTTCCCAAACTTCCATTGGTCCATACACAACATAATATAACCATCTCAATCTCTTTAGGATGGTATATAAGCACCTATGGGGGTATGGATGAGGGGAGAAAACCTTGGTGCAATATTATACTGACTATTTGCAAGCTCCCCTATTCCTCTAACTCCAAGTAGCATCCCCTAATCTGGAAACCTATTTTCCAACATTCCTTCCACTCTCATATATGATCGTAGGGTGTGTTCCTATCCCTTATGGTTCATTCAAGGAAGAAATACTTTGTTGATTTAATGCTTGAAGGGTCCAGTGGAGGAACCCAAGTGGTTGGCTTCGAGCAAGTGCCAATGATTAGAGTTAGGTTGTAACTACCTACTTATATTGTTTCAATAAAAGAGTTCTCTTTCCTCCATATATGTGTAATTTTGTTCAATCTATTTATATATTTTAACTTGCTTTACATATTTGAATGTGTACATTACATGTATAACTTGATTTCATAACTACATTGTTGCAGTATAGACTTGATCTCCTTTTTCAAGTTCATATGGGAAGAGATCAGGAACAAGTCAAAGGTCGAGAGCGAGGAACTACATTGAACGTTTGGATACAAGGTGTGAGGTCTTCTATCCTCTCTTCCAAGTAGTTATTTTATTATAATTGTGTGTGAGAGAGGGTAGATTCTTCCTTGTAAGTGTGGTTAGGCTCTATTGTGACACAAACCCAAGGTCATAGGGTAAAAATCCCGTAACATAATTGGAGACCATACTGGGGATTATTTTCTCCTAGTTTGGGTCAATTTAAGGGGTATTGTGTTGTCTTGACTACTATGGTTTTCTTGTTTTCTAGGATGATTTTCAAATCAATTGTTATCTGAGAAGCCTTCTCTAGTTTTTGGAAGCTTCCCTTGAGTTTGCAACTTATTTTGCTAAGTTTTTTTCCAAACCATACACATTTTAGCTTTGTTTGAATTCCGTATATACGTGATTTTCCTTGGTTCCAATAATGTATATACATTATTCATTGTGTGTATAGTCGTGTATGTTTATGAGAAGTTGGTTTTTGGGCCATTCTCTGAGTTTTGGGATTATTTAGGTTGGTTGTTCAGTATCTTCTGAACCTTTTTTGGTTGATTTTGTCTTTGAATATTGTATTAAGTCTCTAAAAACTTGAAAATTGATCAAACGTTCTTGCTCTTTGTTTTCTAGTGTTTTTGGTTTTCTTTTGGTCTCTCTGTTGCATTTTGGGTTTTGGGATTTATACCAAAATTTTCCAAGTTTTCTAATTATATACACTTTCCTTTGACAAAGGTTGCGTACATATGCTACTCTTATATAGGAGTTAAGCGCGTACATAAGTGTTGAAAACAAGTACGTGTTGGTTCATATACACGCTTTGTAGAAGGACAAACCATGTATATAAACACTTTGTAGAAGGCCAAAGAGAATAAAAATTCCATACGCGCTTCCTACAATGATATAGAGCATGTACATAAGATTTTATACACTATTTTCTAGTGTACAAACCACATATACCTCCAAAAGTGACTTTTTTGCTTATTTTTAATCCTTTTTAAAGCCTTGTTTTAGCTAGTTTGGGGGTCCTTTTTTGGGATTTTGGTCCCAAAAAATTTTATGGCCTATGGGAGGTTTGTAAGGCCTTAAATTTGAGTGGAATTGTTTTTTTATCCATCTTTGTCTCTCTTTTATCCCTTGGATTGCATGACTATAAGACTAGTCTTGTTCTCAAGGTCTCGATTGTCTGGTCACTGTTGTGGTCATTTCTTTTAAAATTTGAGTTTGTATTTGAGTTTGAGACTTTTATTTTGTGTTTTCCTTGGATTTTTTTAAACATAAAACGAAAAAAAAAAAAAAAAATTTCTTTTATCATATTTTGTTAGTTTTGCTTTGGTAGAAAGAAAAAGAAAATAAAAAAACCCTAGTTTGTTGCTAGTTAGGTTTCTTTCTTTTTGTTACTTTGTTTGACTTTATTTTGGAAAAGAAAGATATTAGCATAGGATTTTGTTTTCTTCTCATCTTGAAATTATTTTAAAGGAAGAATATGGGACATCCTTGTGTTTGCTTCTTTTTCTTTTCTTAAAAGGCTGCATTGTGCATTTTGCGTTAGAAAGGGAAAAGGTAGCATTTCAAGGTTTGAAGGATTGTTCATGCATTTTTTTTTTAAACTTTTTTTCATTGAAGGATTAACGTAAATTTTATTTTCCATTGTTCTTATAAGTTTCATTTTTTTCAAGAGTCTCAAACAACATCAGTTTCACTTCTATATCCTTTGAGTAATAAACAATCACTAAAATGAACGCTAAACTTAAAATTTACTAGACTTTGTTTCTAGGGTTCATAAACAAGTTTAGGGTTAGGGACTTGCATTAGGATTGGAGAGATAACTCTCCAAGGTCGATAAAAAAAACATAGGATTCTGAGTTACAGATATTTCAAACCCAACTATCATATATGTGTGGCCGAGAAATTCTTCTCACACAGGAGCTAAACACGAGGTCACATGAGGAAGAGTTGAGGAGATAACCCCTCTGAGTCTTAACTGACCATAGTGGATTGAGTGTATTTGGGGGTTTTTCCTGAAGTGACACTGACTCATTTGGTGTTATTCCTCTGCGAATTTTGATCCTGGTTGAAGTCTTTTTGAAGTAACAATGATCCTCTTTGTGGAAATCTTGTTGAAGCTTTGTACCTAGCTTGAGATTTTCTGAAGTGACACAGGTCCTTTTATAAACAGTCCTCTGGAAGAGCTTTAGGCTTAGTTACCTTGCCAATACGTCCAGTCCCGACTATAGACTATAGTCCCCGGGCACTGACCGGAAGTTGGTGACCTTAATTTCTTTTCCTTGGGATCTCAAAGGTGACTATGGGGGGTTTCTTATGGTACTTGGGGTGGCTTCCGTATCACACTTTTTAGTATTGCTGGAGGGTGCCCCACAAAGCATGGGTACTCTAACTAGATAAGGTTAGTTAGTGGAGGTCTCAGTAACTAATTCACACTCCTTCATTCATCGGTTTACGAGACTTAATCAACTTGTGCCTTCATTCGGAAGGTCCATTTCTAGTTTTTCATTTCCTTGGACTTAGGGCCTTATCCACCTAGGTTGAAGATTTGAAAAATTTGTTTGCTTGCGATGTTTCTCTTAGGAATTTTCAGTGGAGTGTTGCTTTGTATATTTTTCCTTATGTTGTGTCAGCATCACTTCTTTTGGATCATTGATTCAAGGTGGTCGACCAAACACTCTGTTGGTCGGGAATGACCCCTAGTCTTTCTCTTGAAAGTGTGGAGCCGCCTCCTAGAAGGCGTGGAATTTTATACCACTGGTTCACCAGATTCAATGTGTGAGACTTTTATAAAAAAAAACAATCCTGCAAGGGACGAACTTGTGCATAATAAAGTCATGGCCAAAGTTCTTGAGGATACCACCCAATAGACCGCTTCCCAGGGGGATTCTTGTGTGTTTACATTCTTTGGAAACAATCGTGCCCCATTGATGGCCACTTTGAACATTCCTAGGTTAAATGTAGGGCTATTGGTTTGGTTGTGCACCAATCTGAATGCCCGGAATGCTCTTGATGCTTCTTATATAAACACCTTATGTCAGGGGGATTATACAGATGTTGATCCTTTACCTTCTGCATCCACAAAGTTTACTCCTTCTCCTCCTCCCTATTTTGGTGAAATTCTTGATACTAGCAACCAGAAGTCTAAAAGGAATAGCAAGAGGAATAACAAGAAGAATAATTCACCAAACTCTTGTAGTCATTTTGGAGACCTGTCACTAGCATCTGTGATTCATATTGGGGACAAGCAACCAACTATTGTGAGTCACGCTAGAAGCATGTCCTTAATCACTGCAAGTCATACTGGAATTCATTCACCAACCTCTGTGAGTCATGTTGGGTATCTACAACCAACCACTGCTAATCATGTTGGAGGAACGAGTCTATTCACTGCTAGTCATACTGCACAAACTTCACCAACCTCTGCAACTCATGTTGGAAATCAACACCTAGTTGTTGCAGGTCATGCTAGGGGCTACCCACCGACCAATAAAATTCATGTTGGGGGAATTGATATGGTTGAGAATCCTAAACTTATAGGATGTAAGCCCAAGTTACATTGTAATCTTTGTAAAGGAGATCAACTTACTCATTTGAGCCCTGTTGTTGTCGTGGTTATGAAGAGTGTGGTCCTTGTCTTAAGTCCCTTCTAGTTCTGATTCATATTTGGTTTCCCAACAATCTATTCAATCTTTGGTTGATGAAGTGGTCATTCTAATGCAATCTTCAACCAATACCACTCTTTGTTTTTGGGGTGATGTGTCTCTTGACCATGTTTTCTCACATCCTTTTCAACCAATGGTTAAGGAAGCGGTCACACCGATGCAATTTTTGATCAATCCCACTCTTCTCTTGGAGAGTGATGAGTCTACCAAAGTGGTTACACCAATGCAATATTCGACCAATACCAATATTCTTTTAGGGAGTGATACCTATTTCGACCATGTCTTTAGCATTTCTAGTTCAATACATTCTGAACAAGGGAGAATTCCACTCTCTTCGAGTATGCTTTCTCCAAGTCCTAGGATGGTTTCCTTCTATGGGAATGATCTTGTTGAGACTCATATTCCTTCTTTTTCACCTTTACAGATAACAATTATTCTTAAATCTTATTTGAAAGGCCTGCATCGATGTATTAAAGATGAAGCATCCTCGACAAGTATTTTATCCTCCTCAACTTGGAAAGCGTTGGGTTCTCCCAAGATTATGTTAACTGCCAGTGAGTTGTTGGATTTTGATAGAAGACCTAGTGAATGTTTGGGGATTCTTCCTCAATTGCTTATCACATTAGGTGGAAATACTTTCATAATAGATATTTTAGTGGTGTTAGGCCCTTTAGACTTTAATATGCTTCTAGGGCGTTGTTAGCATCAGAAGTCACTCCTGGATTGTGACAGGAGAAGATCCCAACACCCATCAGTTTATGTCACGAATAATTTTAATGGGGTGATCGGATGGATAGAGGCCCAGGAAGATATAGCTCTAACTCAGGAAACTGGGCCTGGTATGTAACAACATAAGAGGTCTTGACCTAATTTCAGTTAGTGGGTTGATTATAAATGAGAAAATGGAAGACTTGGTAAGGGGAACGAGTAAGACTGCCTTGGGCATTAGGCCTTTCGACAGCTTGAAGAGGAAAAACTTAGAACACAAGATCCTCTTGGTTCAAAGTTTCATGGAACTGAAAGGTGACTTGACTTGATCTTCCAATTCCAAGTCATTCAACATTGAGAAAAATACAAGAGTTGATTAGAAACCATGAAACTATTGCAGTGATCCAACATACATCATCCTATAACGACGCAACTCGACTGGATCCTCCAATTTCGAGCGGTTCTAACATAGCGTAAATAGAGAGATGGAAAGATGCTAACATTTATAAGGCAAGAAGTCTCAAGTGCCAATACATAACCAGAGCAACCAGTGCTTCATCAAAACTTTACATTCGGGAGCTTAGCTCAACCATCGATACTTACAAAAATACAAAATTGAGTACATATATTCCTCCCTTTTTTCCCAGCAGAGGCATCTCAGGACTTTCAAGGTGTGTTGTCTCCTCAATCAAATCTGGCCTGAACCCCTATGTCAAACGTCACCTTAACATTGCATGGCCTTTGCAAGGGAGGTAGATGAAACATTAAAGGCTAAAATAGCATGTGCAGACTCCTCTGGTCAGACGAGAACTCGACATGGCTTCTTTGGAGAAAACCAGCGTACAGGACCATCTCTGGCAGACTACCTGTCGAAACCTCCATGCTTTGGATTTAACAAGTGAGCCAAGGTTTCAACTACCTCCATCCACCTTCATTTATTTTTAGCAAGGACCAAGATCGAGGTCGAGCTGAACTGGTCTCTAGAGAACGCAGTGATCCCTCCTGCAGCTAAACCCTGTGCTTTGGGCCTTTGCATAGCTCTTTCTATCACCCCAAGTGACCACGAGCTGTGACCTCGTGCCTATATTCAAAGGCTCTTTCGAGATTTCGGCGTTTCGGGCTTCAGGGATATGAAATGTAGTGGAAGGAGGAGACCCTCTATTCTCCCAAAGTCCCGATAGCTGAAATGGCTTGATCGCGCGCCACGCGTCCCACTGGATGGATGGCCTAGATCACTTCTTAAATGTGGGACCACCCCTGGCCTGGACCTTTTTGGTATTTCAGGCTTTGGGATTCTGAAATGTAGTGGAATGAGGAGACCTTTTGTTCCCCCAAAGTCTTGATAGCTGATATGGCTTGATCTCTTCATGAGTTTGGCCATAAGAGATTATCTCAAGTGCTTGACCCTGTGCAACTTCTGCAACCCAGACTTACCCGATGGTCGTCGATCTGCCCCCTCTGTGGATCCTCATCGTTGAAGGACAAAGTACCCGCTCGCTTGATATTAGGTCCGAAATGGGCTCGTTCTATGGGATACGCTCGACGCTCATGGCTGTGGCCTTTGAATAAAACACACTCGACCAGTTTTCAAACCCCACTTCTATACATTTACACCAGGGTCCCAAAACCAGAAGAAAACACCATCTTGCAAGAATTTGAGCTAACATTAGGCTCCATGGGGGATAGAGTCATCCCTGCAATGCTCTAAGAACTCATTTGCAGCTTCAGTGCCTTGCTATTGGGCTATGGAGTCGTCTATTAAGCCGAAAATAGATAAGTAAACAACTAAAAAGACAATATTTACAAAACAAGGAGCTGCCTATGGCTCAAACAAAACATCTTTTCAGGAAATGCCCATTTATTGGGCCATTAAAGACTTCCTCACCCTCCAAATCCTGCAACATATAAGTGTTGTTTGAGAATACTTCAGTGATCTTGAAGGGCTCGATCCAGAGGGCATCAAATTTTCTATGTTTTCCCCTATCCTGCCTGGGTGCATCCCACTTAAGCACCAAATCCTTGAGCTTGAACTCCTTCTTTGTGACCTTCCTGTCAGAAGCCTACTTGACCTTCTGCTGATGACTATGGACCACGTCCATCACCTGTTCCATGATCTGTTGCACCTCCACTATTTGATGAATCCTTTTGACCATATGATATAGCTCTCCTTCAAGATCCTAGAAGAATTTTTCTACAGGTAACACGAGCTGAGTGGGAAAAATAGCCTCCATCCCATAAACCAATTGAAAAGGTGAGGTGCCCAGGGAATTTTTCGTTGTCACTCGATCGGCCCAAAGAGAGAATTTGAGCTTTGAATCCCAGACCCTTTTATTGTCCTCCAACAATCTTTTGATGAGCTTGATTAGGATTTTATTGGAAGATTCTGCCAGTCCATTTACTTGAGGATAATAGGGGGTGGAGTGAATCAGTGAAATTTTGAACTATTCACAAAACTTAATCAGAGGCTCAGACTTGAAAGAAGCATCATTATCAATGACAATTCTGTTGGGACAGCCAAATCTGGCTAAGATATCCTCCAGGAAGCTGATAATAACCTTGTGAGAAGCACTCATGGTGGGGGTCTCTTCTATCCACTTAGTGAAATAGTCTGTCACAGTCAGGATCCATCTGTGTTGGCCACTTGAAGGAGGATGAATCTCCCCAATGAAGTCCAACCCCCACTGTTGAAAAAGTGTTGAAGCTACCATAGGCTTTAGTGGCAGTGAGTTGAACTGCCACTTTCCTGGGAACCTTTGGCATTTGATACAAGCTCTAACTTCTCTACAGACATCAGTAAACAAGGTGGGCCAGTAGTACCCAACCCTAATAATTTTATGAGTTGTGGTCTTTCAAAAATGATTCCCTCCACAAAGGTCGCCATGGAACTCAAACATAACTTTATGGGCTTCCTGTGGGCTCAGACACCTCAGCAACACCCCTAGGGGGTCTCTCCAATACAAGACTTGGTCAATGAGGCAATACCTTATCATTTTGATCTTTAAATATCTTGCCTTACTCTTACCCATTCCATCAGGAAGCTTCATCTCTTGCAGAAAGTACAAAATGTCTCGGTACCAGGTGCATTTTTCTATTGATGAGCCGTCGTGAGAGATTTTATTGGACGAATCAGCTGGCTAGTTTTCTGAGCAAGTATTTATGAAGCTAACCCCCAAGGTCCTGCAATTGGATTCAGCCAACAGCTTGGCTAAACCCTGCCCTTTAACCAACTTGGTAGGCTTTATCTCTAGGTCAAAATCCAAAATCTTGGTGATCCATTTACCTCTTCTTCCATCTACATCAGGCTGTATAAGGATATCTTTCACGGATGTTGAAGGCACATACGTAGTCACTTTTGAGTGCAAGACATAGACTCTGAAAGATTTGAGATCCTTCACTAAGGCATAAGCTTGTTTCTCCATGATTTCATACATGATCTCCGCATCTCTTAATGCCTTGCTGAAGAAAGAAATGGGTTGCTCTTGACCTTCCTCGTTTTTTTACAACAAGACCGTTGCTACTGTATCAAAAGAAGTGAACGAAAAAAATAGAAAATCCTTGGAATGGTTAGGACTGATCAGCACAGGTGCCTCAGTCAATGCCCTTTTTATTTGGATGAAAGATTCCCTGGGCTCAACAATCCATTTTACTTCATTTCCTTTCTTGAGCATGGCTATGATGTGTTTCACCAATTCTTTGAGATGAATCTCCTCAGAAAATTAATCTTTCCCAAAAAGGCCTCTAATTCCTTCCTAGATCTGGGAAGTGGTAGGGTTTGAATTTCCTCTACCCTATTGGGATCAATCCTCACTCCCTCTCTTGATACTATATGGCCTAACAACTTACCCTACTCTTTTAGTGGGATCTTATGTTCAATGACAGACGTGTCATATGTCTTGAGGTATTCATAAGTCCATGCGAACACATCAACAAATTCTCTTAATAGCTCAGTATATTTGGCCCTTTGTTCTCTGGTCAAACTGCTCGACAACTTGAAAAACCTAGGCTCCTCCTATGTGCCAATGCTTCACTCAACCGAATCGACATCTTCATTCAAAACTTCACCCTTTACTGCCACATCATTACCATCTAACAATATTTCTAAAGGGACTAGTCCCTTTGGAATATGATTGCTAGGCATTTGAATAATCTGGTGATTAGCAATTTTATTTAAAAATACCTCAGGGCAGGGGTGACCTTCAAGGTCAAGGTCCTGATCAATGTGCAATGCAGAAAATTCATCGACAACCTGCAGAAAATTCTTGATTTCAAGATCATCTTCGAATACCTTAAAATGTTTGACATTGTCCGGTACAGCTGGCCTATATTTTATCTCAACATCGTATTTTCTCTTAGGCGGCAGAGGGATCCTGAACAGAATCGCCGAAATGGCTAAGGAATCGACCAAAGAATTTTTCTCCCTTGGAATAAAAGAGATGTTGAAAGTTGAAAACAAATTTTCGATCAAGTCCCACACCTCATTTCTATAACTCTTGAGTTGAGGATGCTTGGCTCGATAATCATTTCTGACTTGTTGAATAATCACCTCAACATCTCCAAACATTGTTATCTCCTCTATCCTCATCTCCTTTGCAGCCCTTAAACCCAGAACCAAAGCTTCGTATTCCACCACATTATTGGTGGCTTCAAATTCTAGCTTGTATGACAGGGACATGGTTTCCTGACAAGGTGACACCAACACCACTCTAGCGCTAGCGCCTTCGCTAGAAGAAGCCCTGTTGAAAAACATCTTCCAAACAAAGGTGGTTGGAGGAGGAATCTCGTGATTAAAAGGGGGATGCCTTCTAACTTGAAAAGGGGCTTCAGGAGCATCAGTGATCTGCAACAAACTAGATCCCAAATCAGTGTCTAGTGCAAAAATAGGGTGATTGGTGGGGTTTGCTTCATCATTAACAATGTAGGCCAGGTAGGCCTCTCTGTACAACCTCATGTGTTCCCCTCCAAGGATTGGAATGGTATCATATCTGAGATCCATTTGTAATGTTCCTCCAAGCTTTTTAATCCAAGATCTTGACAACATGCCAAACTTGGGAGGAACATAGGCTACTACAATGTCCATGACCACACTTTTCATGGGCAGCTGAAACAAAGAGACAACCAAGTCTTTGATTTCTCCGAGGTGTTGCACCCTTCTTGAATCGAAAGAGATAAATCATGGTAAGCCTTCGTCACCTCCAGTCCCAATTCTTCCATGACTATTTTGGGCATAAGGTTGTGGGAAGCCCCTGAATCCATGAGG
>ML799415.1:216616-237918 GCA_009831015.1 Picea engelmannii
CTGTACCTATCTTCAAAGGCGCTTTCAGGATTTCGACGTTTCGGGCTTTGGGGATCTAAAATGCAATGGAAGGAGGAGACCCTCTGTTCTTCCGAAGTCATGATAGCCGAAATGGCTTGATCGCACGAGACACATCCCACTGGATGGATGACCTAGATCACTTCTTAAATGTGGGACCGCCCCTGGCCTAGACCTTTTCAACATTTCGGGCTTCGGGATTATGAAATGCAGTGGAATGAGGAGACCTTTTGTTCTCCCGAAGTCCTGATAGCTGAAATGGATTGATTGCTTCGTGAGTTTGGCCATAGGAGATGAGCTCAGGTGCTTGACCCCATGCAACTTCTACAACCCAAACTTACCCAATGGTCGTCGATCTTCCCCCTCTGTGGATCCTCACCGTTGAATGGCAAAGTGCCCACTCACTTGATTTTAGGCCTGAAATGGTCTCGTTCTGTGGGCTACGCTCGGTGCTCATGGCTACAGCCTTTGAATAAAACACACTTGACCGGTTTTCAAACCCCACTTCTATACATTTACACTAGGGTCCCAAAACCAGAATAAAACACCATCTTGCAAGAATTTGCGCTAACAGGCATGATTTTGTTTATGATGTGAAGGGTGTGGTGTCTACGCTCTTTCATGTTATGAATTTCCCTCACAATGGAAGCATTGTCACTGTTGATTATCTTTCATCTGATAATCACCATCCTAGTTCGACTTTAATTGAGGTTTCTCCTATGTGTGTTCCTAGTGTTTGAGTATAATCTTCCCTGCTACGGGTGAATTATGTGGCATCATATCCTCGGTATTATATTTCCTTTGAGAAGGATCCTTTACAATTATGTTTACCTTCTCAATACAAGGTCTCATAAATTGATCAAGTGTTGTATCCAATGGGGGAATGTGAATTATTTCTTTCCCCTTTTGGCCTGAGTGATATTGTGTTACCTTTTGAGTTTGATCTTACTATTTGTGAGACCTCGAGCCCTGGTATTTGTGTGTTGTTGAGCCCCGGTTTCATGGATGTTGAATTTCATTCAGATGAGGTTATCCTTCAAGCTATGATTATGGATTTTCAACCTCTTCATGAAATGGAGACTTTACAGGTTGGTTACCAAAAAAAACCTTGGCCTGAGCCTAGAAATGTGTTCTACCTAGAGAAATACGATGCACAAGCTGTAAAGTTGTGCATTCCTTTGTACATATTGTAATTTTAGGCTTTATTGTTTTCAACTTTCGCATCCCTTGGCACTTATTTTTATCAGATGTTTCTATATTAGACTTATTAACTTCTGGGTGAGTGTTTTTGGTATTATATATAGCACCTTTAAGACATTTTTCTTTGGTAGGTTTTCTTCCATGTCGATCCATTTTGACAGGAATGATATTGAAACTGGCATATAGGCTAGATTTTCCCTTCATTCATTTTTTCATTATCTGTTTCCTTTTTCCTTACGATCGACCCCACTGAGTTGTGACACAAAACCTTCTCTATTGTTTAGAAGTGTTGTAATTCATGTGGTAGAGCATACCATTCATGGGTTCCCTATTTAGAACCTCGTTCATAGTTTGGCACCCATGCTAAAATAATTTCATAAGCTCCCGAGTCCGGTTTAGTCCCGCCATGAATTTGCATTGAATCTGCATATATTCTTACCAATATTTTTCTGGCCATTACCTACGGGGGTTCCTCTAACATATGTTGCTACATATGTCATCATTTTTCATACTCTTTAGTAGGTATTTTATTCCTTATTGGCATATAGAGTAGGTTCCATCTCACCTGCATAATGCATTTATCTGTATCGGTCACATATCTTCCATAGGATACACCCCACTCATTCACGATGTTATACCTTCAAGATTCTTTAAACGTGTCTTTTACGAATGGTAGAGATTACCTCTTCATGGGTGTCCTAGTTAGTACCTCACTGGCCTTATTGATACCCATGTTGCAATTTTTTCTGTAGGCTTGGAAGCTTTGCTTGGTCCTGCCATGTCTTTGCATTGAAGCCTCATGACTTCCTCTCAATATTTTTCTGGCCAACTTACCCGTAGGGCTTCTAAAATTTCGGTGTTGACTCATACTTTCATTGTGTATTAACTACTCATGCTTCTAGGCTTAATGTTGGCTTCAACTTGTTGTTGTTGAACCATTTTCTTATGCATTCCTACTAGTTGCTAGCCTTGCAATTTATTCCTTTGTGAATCAACACCTTTATCCCTGGAGGATACATTCCCCTGAGTTTCCTTATCCTGCACATGCTTCCTTGCATTGAGCATAGGTATGTTCCTTGTGCTCTGGAACTAGTTTTCTTGCTTGCGACACTCGTTTCCTCCATTTTACTATAGAATTCTTTTATTCTTTTTCAGTATTTAATTATATGAAAACGAAAAAAAAAATAGGGGGGGGGAGGCGTCTATCTCTTTATTTGGAAACAATTTTTTCACCCTTGAACAAAGAACAATCTTTGAGTTAGGATCTCAAATTTTTTGGGTTGAGTATGGATTTAGGAGACTTTTCTCATTGTTCAGTATAATCTCCACCGGCTAGTTATTCTTCTAGTTATATGGAGAGTCTTTCGATGCCTCCTCTATCAAATATGTATCCCAATGGATGATGGGGGTTGCCTTAATGCCCTCCTTCCAACGAATATCTTCCTATCAACTTCATCATGTCTTTCTTTGGGACATGGATCTCGAGTCATTTTAGTACCTTAGGGTTTGCAGTCATTAGTGGTAGGTTGTCTCACTATTGATAGTGGGAATATGTCATTACATCAATTTCCCATGATCAGTATATTCTATCAAGTGTTCTACACCAGCTCATTTATTCACACTTGTTAGATTTTACTAGGTACCTTGGTGCCCATTATCATCATCGGTGGGTTTTCTCATGTTTGTTAACTATATACATCAATGATTAGTAATCAAACGATGTCTCATTGTGTTCAAATTCAACACATCTATTCATATAGTGTAGACTCGTACCATGGCAGGTCATTTTCAAGACCTCAGGCGAAGTATGGGTATCACATATTTTGTGCTCCTACCTGACCTATATTGATTGTACTACCCTCAATGACATTGGTACTTGCAGAGGATCAATTCATTCACTTCATTGGCTCCAGATATCCTTTGATTTGATTTTGAGACATAGCTCCATTATCTATCCATTCGTGGCTATAATCTACATTGGTATGGATCCACTGTGTATTTTTCATGGCCATGATTTCTACTTTTATATATATCACATGGATCAACTGTGTATAGTTTTCATGGCCATGGAAATTGGTTCTTCTTTCATTAATCATGGATCCACAGTGTACTTGGTTTGGTGACCATGCTTATATCACTCCTGAGCATGTGTGTTCCTGACTCGAGAAGAGAATACTCTTATTTGATTTATGTTGATGGTTATATTCTTGGATTAGTTATTTGGGAACTTTCATTGGGACTTACTTCAATGCACCCTCACATGTGAGAGTTATAATGAATTTCAGCCAATAGTTTCTCTTCTAACCTCACACATTAGGGGGCATCTGTTATACCACAAATTACCACACCAAATTGCATTTATGAGATGGTCTAGTCCATTCCCTAGCTTAGAAACCTAAATCCCATTCTCATTAATCAAAATCATCTAAAAAAAACAATTTTGTTGTCATATGTTATTCACCCATGTGAAAATAACGTATATACGCTATTTTCTAGTGTACAAATTGTGTATACCCTCAATTTTGTGAAAAATTAAAAATATTCCACATGTTTGGGTGAGGTTTTCTATTTGGCTCATTCCAAAACTTCCATTGGCCCATACATAATGGAATATAACCATCTCAACCTCTTTAGGATGGTATATAAGCACCTAGGGGGTATGGATGAGAGGAGACAACCTTGGTGCAAGATTATGTTGATGATTTGCAAGCTCCCTTATTCCCTGAACCTTTGAGTAACATCCCTTGACCTAAAAACCTATTTTCCAACATTCCTTCCTCTCTCATATATGATTGTAGGGTGTAGGGTGTGTTCCTATCCCTTCTGGGTCATTCACGGAAGAACCACTTTGTTGCATTGATGCTTGAAGGGTCTAGTGGATGAAACTAGGCAGTTGGCTTCAAGGTAGTGTCAATAGTTAGAGTCAGGTTGTAACTACGTACTTATATTGTTTCAATAAAAGAGTTCTATTTCCCTCTATATATGTGTAATTTTTTTCAATCTATTTATATATGTTAACTTGCTTTATATATTTGAATTTGCACATGACATGTATAACTTGATTTCATAACTACCTTATTACAGTATAGACTTGATCTCCTTTTGCAGGATGGTACTCAGGAACAAGTCAAAGGTCAAGATCAAGGAACTACATCAAACGATTGGATACAATGTGTGAGGTATTCTATCCTCTCTTCCAAGTAGTTGTTTTATTATAATTTTGTGTGTGTGAGGGTAGGTTCTATCTTTTAAGTACGGTTAGGCTCTGTTGTGATGCAAACCCAAGGTAATAGGGTAAAAATACCATAACATACATATTCATCTTATGATCATAATTGAGTAATTTAGAACAACTCCTTACAATATATCAAATGGGTATGCAAAGGGTTTTTGTTGTTGTGGAACTATGAACTTGGGTTGGTTATCATTTATGTTAATCAATCATTCTATCTAAGGAGTGGATATATATATATATATATATATATATATATATATATATATATATATATATATATGAAACATGTAATCAAGTCAAGACCAATTAAATATCCACAATAATATAAGATTAAATAGTTTGTGTTTATCCACATGATTGTGTAATACACATAAATTATCTTTACAATCCACTCAACATATAAATTGTTCACCAAAAACTAAATTATTGTTGCATGTACAAAGCATTAAAACATGTTGGTGTATTTATTGTATTTGGATCTTTGCACCATTTTATATGCATTAATGAAATCCCATCAAAGTATGAAAAAGACTTAAGAGACTTTTTATTGGCCAAAACTTCTCATGTCAGAGGTTTCCATAGTAAACTAGGACTTGTGTTGCACCTTGAAGAATTGTAGGTAGTTAGGTACCTTGAAGGTCCATACATATGCCCAAGAATTATGTGCAAAATGAGTGATTAGGGCCAAAGGATGAAAATGACCAGGCTTAAAAGGTACTTTGGAGAATTTTAATGCTCTTAACTTTCCACCTTGTGCAAAAAAATCATTGGAAAGGTCTTGCATTCTAATAAATTATAGCTATTCCTACTATGATCAAGCTCAAAGTTCCTTTGTGGCCCAAAGCATATGGAACATCTTTGAGACTATTAATATATTCCTAATGAGACCACTCATTTATAATTGGGTTATACTTTAATAAATATTGTATGTAATGGACTCTTATTTTGAAATAAGATGGTAAGACCCTAGCCAAGGTTCCTTGTTTCTTGGATCTTAGGTTTTATGGGGAAAATATTATCCTGTTCAATGATATATATGAAAAAAAATTAAAAGGATAACTTCCATCCCTTGACTCAAATGAAAAATTTAGGTTATCCAATCCTGATAAATTGGTTAATGGTCATTAATGAATATGAGAAAAGCTAGTCATTTGATGGGTGTGTCACTCAACTAGTTGTTCATAATCATCCTTTTCATTAGTGTGGCCTATTAGAATGATTAAGAATATTTGTTTTTGGCTAATATTTTCCAAGGTGGATTGATTCATTTGTGCTCAACATATCCCTACTATCATTTCTTGGAGATAAACTTCCTTGGGTTGTAGAGTCGTAGGCTTCCAAAAGACTTGTTAATTTGAATCATTTCTCAATGTGGAAGAGAAGTAATATCAATATTTCATTTATAAATTTATGGATACTTTAGTCTAATAAGAAATATTATTTATTAAGGTTGTGCGATATGTGGAAGATAATGTTAAAACTCAATAAATCATTTTTATGGTTAGAGCTTATTTAGATCAAAGACTTGCTTACCTAGTTCCTCATAATGATCCTTGTTGTCAATGTGGAATGTTAAAATTATTAAGAACATTTTATGGTTTTTTCCACTTGTCAACCCTACCTAAGGATGGGTTGATTCATTGGTGTGCTCAATTTCTCCCTACTACCATTTCTTAAAGAGTCTCTCTCCTAGAAAATAAACTCCCTCAAGTTGTGAACTTTTAGGCTTCCAGAAACCTTATTCATTTGAATTCATTTTTATTGTGGGGGATAAAGAATACTATCTTATTTAATAAGAAGAAGCCTCATTGACATTTCTTGTGGTTTAAAAACTATATAATCTATGCGATATTTGCGATATTTGCCTTGCAAATTATTAAGCATGTACATAACTTCTAAATGGAAATGGACCACTTATAGCAATTTCTTGACTTTTGGGGAGGTGCCCCTTGCAATATGAGCATGGATCTACAAAGTATTTTCCTTGCTCAATCATCTAATGCTAAGAAGTCTCAAATATGGGAAGGTAGCCCATGTCACGATACTAATGGCTATGCATTAAAATAGAGGTGTTAGTTGAGGTACAAATGTTAGCAGTATTGATCATAAAGTTCAAGTTATATATCATAGGTTTATAGTTTTTTGAATACAATATTATTTGTAAATGGACATTAATCACACCCATGTGATTATGTGATTCATTAAGTATTATTTCATTTGGATTTGGTGCCCTTGGGATTCTCTGTCTTTGTCGATCATCAATATTCTCCATTCTTGTTCTTTGTTCTTGGGAAAGATTTCTTCTTTGTTCTAGAATAGACATTATTTGATTAGGCACAAAATTCATTTCTTCTTAGTCTAGTTATTTCATTTTTTATTTGCCTGATGGTTCTGTTCTTTTTTGCAATATCCATCCTCTTTTTGGTTTCTTGTGCTGCAATATGATCATTTTTTACATTTGGGATGGTCCCTTTGAGTAAACCTCCTCCAACTCCTTGATTTTCAATATGTTTTGTTTTTTGGTCTTCATTCTTCTTTGAACTTGAGGTTTCTTGATTTGAAATAGCCAAATATTCCATTTTCCTCTGGACACTTCTAAGAATAACATCAAGGTATGCTCTTGTTTCCAACATAATCTCTTCCATTTTTGTATCTTTTTCCATTGCTCCATTTAAGGTTTCAATTTGAAAAGATATGATAGAAAAATTTACATTGGAAGGCAGAGCATTCTTATAACAACCGATAATTACTGGATCATTTGGATTTTGTTCTTCTAGGATTTTATTCAATGTTTTGTTGAATCTCAAATTAAAATCATGACTTCTCTCATCCTTTCTTTGACGGATTTGAGTAAATTTTGTATGAAGAGTATGGTACAATCCACTGGTGGAGAAAACATATTTAAGAACATTGTTTCGAGATCATAACATGATGAAATTGACCTTGTAGGAAAAGACGTATACCATTCATAAGATTGACTAGTCAATGTTTGAAGAAATAATCTCACCATCACATCATCATGTTCAATAAGATGGAAATCACAAATATCCAAGAATAGATCCATGTCTTTTAGGATCAATTGCCCCATCACCTAGAAATTTCTTCAATGTCCCCTTTGGAAGAATAGGAATCTCATGTTGTTCTCCTCAGAGGTTAAGAGGAGAATCTCTTACCCTTCTTATTGGATTTTTTTCTCCTCGGAGGTTAAGAGGAGAATCTCTTACCCTTCTTATTGTATTTCTATACCTTTCTTCCTGTCTTTCTTCTCTTCTTTCTTCACATATTTTTTCGTGTCTTTCTTCTCTATCACCCATAATTGGATCTTTCTTCTTTTCTTCAAAAGGATGATCTTTAATTTATGGGATGCACAACTGCTTACTTTTTCTTCTAGTTATTGGTCCTTTATACTTATTCAGTTTCAATTTCTATTTCGTGCTTGATCTCTTCGAATTTGTCTTTCATCTCTTCTTTTTCTTCTTAGAATTTCTCTTTCTTCCTCTTGAACAAGATTCTACCGAGATCTCTCTAATTCTTTTGGAGTTTGGGTTGTTGTCAATACAAGATTATATAATTTTCATAGAATAATCCTTTGGTTTCCCAATCCAATTTCTAACTGGGGTTGATTAGGTTGAGGAAAAGCCATACAAAATCTTGGTTCAGAACCAACTTTATGTTCTCCCCAGTATGATCGTAAAAAATGTTGGCGTTTGAATCTGTTAAGACTAAAACGACAACCTCATGAGGATATGAATCCCCCTATGTTTTTATAGAGGTGGTACTCCTCTTTGGATAAATATATTCTTTAAACATTTATATCAAAAACAATATAGGATTGTATCAAATGACAAAATCCAAAGTCTTTATATTTCAAGAAAATTCAAATTACTAAAAAATAAATATATATGGAAAATTCTTGAGAAGTGGACCAGGAACCGCAAATAACACATATTGTAGAAAATAAAAATATCCTCACATCCATCACAGTAAAATAAAGTTTCTAATCACATTCAAAATAAAAGGAAATGATCCAAGTGAACAATAGAACTTTGAAAGAGTACTACTTATTATGATCAAAAGAATAATTTGATAAATTGATTTCAAATATGTTATACTCAAAACTCAGAGTTATAAAATACAATCAAAATCGATTCTGAAATAGTTCTCTGGAATTTCTAAAAAATGATAATGTTTGTTACAATACTGGGAATTTAAAGGAATTTTTCCATAAATGGACTGGTATTGGAGCTCCTGTGGACCATAAAAAATATTTACAAGAAGTATGATGAAGAAATAAGAGTGTGGAACAGAACTTAAGCAACATGATCTAGAAAGAAGACAAAACAAAGTTATCAGAATTAAGTTACATTTTTCTAATGAAAGAATAAATACAACAGGATGGACTCTGATAAAGAAGAAGGTATGTAATCAGTGTAGACTTACTGTGACAGAATTGATAAAATACACACAAGAACAACAATATGATGGAAAAGTCTCACTAGCCAACTCTATTGTATTCACATCAATGGTACATATTTATAGTACAATGGATGATGCCACCTCATAAAGAGATTTGCTCTAGATTCTAAAATCATGCATGATGATTAGGCTAAGAATTCTTAACTAACTCATTAGTCGTCACTTGAGGATATATTACTAATATCCTAAATGAATAATACAAATATAGGTGACAATTAGACTTAGTGATTGGTAAGGTAAGTCATAGGCTAGCAAGAATCTATCTCTTTCATTTGCTTTCTTATGCTCCTTTTGTTTGCTTTCTTGCTGCAGTTATGTAACTAGTTGTAATTGCTTCCATTGGAATCTCATAAATATTGATAATGGACTTGTTTAACCATTCTTGAATATATTCTCCTAAAGGAGAAACGATCACTTCTTTCTTGACTTTAATATTAAATAATTCACTTTCAATTTCCCTAAGATCAATTGATCAATTTTGCAATGTTGTTTCAATATCTTTATTTTTATTTGTATACTCAACAAGAAAACTATCAATATGATCATAAGTATATTCCGCCATACTATCAAATTTTTATGCCGGTGAGTTTTTCAAAGTTTCAACTTGTTCTTCAAATTGTTGTCTGGTCATGAGCATTGAATTTGATATCAAATTTGGATCTAAAACTTCATTGGTAGTTCCTACAATATCTAAACCAACAATTTTTTAAATATGCCTAAGTCTTTTTATGTGATAATTCATTAAGTTGACTTAATAACCCTCTTAATGTATTAATCCTTTCAATCCAAGATGCCTTTAATTGTTTCATGCAGCTATGAGAAGAAAAATATTCGTGTTTTCTCCTTTGTTTCGTCATTGTCAGGACTCTTATAACAAACATGGAAACCTCGTCTGTAAGAAATCCTTCATCATTTTTAAAATCTTCATTCAAATATTCTTTAGTATTTTGTATTATGAGCCCGAGAGAAGAAATACTTTTTGCTAAGTCCCATAAATATAAAATAAGTGACATTCTTTTCTTTATATTTTCCTCCATGAAATGGCAGGTAGTAGTGAGTAAGCTTGAGATTCCTTTCATTCTTAGACTTGACTTAGGGGTCCTTTCAAGAAAACTGTTAGGTTGAATCATAGCAACAAGGGTAGCCAATATGGGTGGAGTAATAAGCATTTATTCCAATTCTTTGATTCTCTCCTTAATCCTTATATTTTCCTCTTCCATGTCATTTATTGAAACATCCAGTGCATCCCCTGTAACCTTATGAATTGAAGATAATTTTGATGGAATCATATCTTTAAGATCAATGGTAGACCATGAATTTCCCTTTTTATTCTTTGAGGTTATTTCAAAAACCAATTTATTTTAAGATTTATCAAATAATGCATTATGTACATAAAATGTTTCTTCATCGGAGAATAATTCATCTTGAACAACAAGTGCAATAACAAACTATACATTTTCTTGGGCTTGTTCCCCTTCATCCGGGAACTAGATATTTTCAATATCAACATATAAATCCATATCATCAAGAAATATATCATTTTCAGGTATGTTTTTGTTCTCCTCCCCCCCGCCCCTCTTGTTGAGAATTGATTCTTTTCCTTTTCACCTGTAATTTATGGGGGTTTTCCAAGCTTCCTTAAGGAGGATTTATTTCTCCATCATCACTTGAATTATTGTTTGTGTGTTTTCTTTTTTGGGTCGCTACATACTGAGAATTTGATTTAGTTAAAACACTTCTATGAGAAACAATGGGTGATTGAGCACTTCTTTCACTCGAGGGTTTCCCTCTTTATTTATAATGCTCTGTAGTGATTACAATGGTCTCTATATCACCATAATTTTTATTAACATTTTGAATAGGAGGGCCATGATTGTCACCTACTTCTTCTCCAAGTATAGGTGTGTTAATGCAGGACTTAGTCCAACTGATATCATGTGATTATAAAAAAAGGTGTTTAGGGTCAAACCCCTTGATTTATTCTGCAAATTTTAGATCATACTGGTCAACATGTGAAGCATATTCATCAATCTTAGCAATTCCTCTCAATGGAATTGTTGAGCTCCACTTTTTCCATGTTTTCCATTGTACAAAAACATTCATTATTACACATTTTCCTGCATTGCATTATTAATGCACACCATAAACCCTAATTAAATGCCACCATTCATCATTATATCCAGTGTGGTTAATACATCACATTTTCTATATTTTTAGTGATTAAAAGATGATTATATCATGTTTTACTAATGACGGTTGATAAAGTGTGATTTGCATGATCAACATTCCTATACCATTACCATGGTTCAACATTCTGCACCAGTATAGCTATTCTCGTACCTGATATTGTATCTTGTCATATTGGCGTGCTTCTAGAAGGAAATCGGGAACATGCGGTTTTTCCAGAATGATGTTGACATGCTGAAACGTGTGTCTGAATTCACACAGATCACATGTGTGGAACTCCATCTCTGGGGGGATGATTCTACAAAAAATAGCAAAAAACTCAAACTGCCAACTTGTGCCTTGATTTTCGTGCAGATGGTATCAGATCCAAAAATTCTACAATATGGGTTTTGTCTAGAAGGTGGAAAATTAAGTAAAACTTAGGAATTTTTTCAAAATTTGAAATGGATTAAGAGTTATGTTTGGAGTTTTAACATGAATCTGCCCAGATTGGTGAAAACCCCAAAATTTGGGATTTTTTACCAAAAATTGTCAAATTTGAAATCTGAGTTTGGGATTTGATTTTATCTCTTCTCAGTGGAAATGATGTATAAATATAAGCTCACAGAGCATGGGAAGGGGAAAAATATGATTTTTATTTTCATTGTTTAAGATGGTTATTGTAATAGAACTGAGCATCTATTTGTAAGCAGAGGATGGAGTTTATTTAATGAAGATTTGATTGTTGAAGATTTTAGCAACCTCTCGGTTCTGATCTCATTTGGGCAATATTACTTAGACTGAGAAGGGCCCCTCAATATGGTAACGATTTTCCCGTGTCTTCATTAGTTTAATTTATGTTTTTGTTTAGTGATTAAAGAGATTTATTTTTAAGTTCACAATTCATTTCTTGTAGATTGCTTTTTAATTCATTGTGTTGAACTCAGAAATTTCCCCTGAGATTGATGCACCCAGACTATCTCATTCTTTTCTACATTCACTCTTCATGATTATGCATCATTATTTACTTTTCACAACACACTATTTTCATATTTGCAAGTAGTCTCATTCCATCACTTCACACATTCCAGGACTTCACACAGATCGTCTTCTTTTCCTGTGCTGCATGCTCATTTTCACCCACACACAAACATAAAATAAAATAAAACCTTTTCATTCTATGTATCAAAGAAGTAAACATTCATTCTCACAGTCTTCCATTCACACTCTGATCATATTCTTTATTTATGTCACATCCTCATGGCTTTGATCCAATATATCTCTTTACATGCACTATTGTATATAAGCTTAATATAACAGACAGGTTTGGGCAAAGTTTTAGAGACTCTACGTGTGTATTTGAATGAAGATGCATGCGTATATATGTCTTAATGTGTGGTTTTTTTATTCCATATGCATGTATATATATTCTTGTGTGTGGTTGTTCCTATGAGTGATTTATTTCAACTTATATGCATTTCTTTCTACATGAATTATTCCAATCTCATGGATGTTAAATTCCACTATTTGTTTTTGCTTACTTTGTTATAAGTAATACAATGTACATATGCTTAATTTACTTAAGTGTGCATAGAGGTAAGTGTGGTAAATTTCACTTATTATATTGATATTTTGTTCAATTAGTTTTGTTATTTAGTTAGTTTATAGTTTTGTTATTTTTGTTATGGTTATTAATTATTAAATGTTAATTTTTTGTTATTTGTATGAATTGTTAATGGATTTATGTTATCTTGTTTATTATTATGTATATATTATGATATGTGTGGAGTTAAGAACAAGTCTGTGTGATTCTGATAAGAGGACAAAGTTTAAAATAATTGGTATATACATATTCTCTTCATCTTTATCTCGCTTCACAATTTTTCTTATTTCAATTTCATCATTTTACCCTCTCTCTTTCTTTGGTGTATCTTTTCGAGGACATTTCATTTATGTAGTTTGAATTTAGATTCATATTTATTTGTTTTTCCTTTTAGCTAGTTTGTTTTAATTTGGTTTTTCCTACGCTTGGTTTCATTTATTGCACTTTGGATTCCTGCACTTTAATTTCCCATAGTTTCAATCACCAAAGGAAGATTAAATGCCTAACTTGTGAGACATGGCTTTCCCATAATGGGTTTCAACCTAAGGTGCTAGTTTCCTTCATGTCAATTAAATTCATTTTTTGGTTTCTTGTTTCATTTATTGCATTGAAGTGTGTTTTCTGGACTTATATTAGGTTAGACTAGTCTCCAATGCTGCATTTCCTGTGACTACACCTCGAAGCTTACGAGCCCCAATTGAAAATTTAATGTTGATAAATTAGTGCATATATTTTATCCAACAAGAATTTCACTAACTTTCCAAGGCATAGGAATAAACTATTTTTTCCATCTTTCATAAAATAAATGAAACCAAAATTTATATTGTCTCACCACTTCTGTAATAAATAATTTGTCTGGCATATAATAAGGGAGAAATATAGGCTTTTCATGAGAACATAAAATTCTAATGATGTTATGATTATCCATTTTCTCCAGAAGTCCCTTTTTATTTAGAAAGGAAGACACTTCCAATGAAAGACTAGAAGTATCTTCCCCAAAGAGCAATCTCTTAAAATTAGACACAAAATCATTATAAACTTCATAAAAATAGTGGATAACTTATTGTCTCCAGAGAGTCTGATACCACATAGTAGTAGGGTCAACCTTTGAATTTAACCTCTTTCCAATACTCAAGCCTTTAAAAGCATGACAGTGTGTGATGGAAAAAATCAGATAAGAAGTCATGTAAAATATTTTTTCAACATTAAAATTCATTAACTATGCAAAATTTTCATTAGAAATGATCTTCTCCTAGTCGAAGATAACATTTTCATGAACTGTAAAATGTAGAATATATAGGGCCAATCGAGGGATAGTTGTTGTATAATCATGACTAATAATTCTAGTAAAAATCCAAGTGATTTCTCAATAATGGTTTTTCAATAAAGTGACCTGAATTCTGGATAAGTCTCACATCATTGTTGTAGGGTATTGTAAATATTCCTCCAAGAGTTCAATTCCATTATTTTCCCCTGTACGAAAATTTCTAGTTTCCTCTCCTTTGTATGTTAAATTCGACTTTGGTAATTGTTGATATTTTGATGTAACTATGAAAGATATTCTTTTGTATTTTTATTGTTCAAACATTGAGAAGGTTATTGTAATATTATTGTATAAATTGCCTCAAAGGAAAGTATTATTTTATTGTTATCCTTATTGTAAAATTCAAAACGACCCCTCTTAGGGTTGTGTATTTTTGGGAGTCAAGTTATGTGTATAAATAGAGGTCGAGTTCCTTTGTATACACACACAACTCACCTTCTCTTGTGTTTTTGGAGCATAGAAAAGGAGGTCTAGTACAAGAGGTCTTGATTTCTTGGTCTTTGGTATCTTGGTCTTGGTTTATTTCTAGAGAGATATAACGTGACATTGTACAGGTTGAAGGAATCTCTACTGAAGAATTGGTTGTTGGGTTTTATCCCCCATGAGTGTTTCCGAGGATATATATTTCTTTTTGTGATTGTTTATCTTTCAATGATCCTATTACATGTAATTGTTAATGAATGTAAAAGACGATAATCATAAATTCTAAAATTATAACATTTATTTCAACATTTTCTTGAAAACTGAAGGCACCAGTGAAACAGAGGAGCTTCTCCGTAGTGGAATTTTCCTTTTGTTCTGAATAAATTTATCAATTTACCAGAGGATAATATCTTTACAGTCAAAAACTTCAGGAACATGACCAACGAGAGCTATTCCTAACATCCAAACCGTATTGTTGTCTCTGTCTGGAAATGTTGAATACTACCGATATGATCTTGACCAGTGATAATTATGATCTTCTCTAGCGAACAAGTTCAGATTATCCCCATAGAAATGTTTTTTTTTTCTCTCAACCATGTTTACCAGGTTGACAAACTTCTTCGTAATACCACCTAGAAAAATGATACGATCTTGTTAAAAAATACATGAGTTACATTTTGATGGAAGCATTAACATAAATTAAATGTAATTTTCCTCGATATAAATGTCATTAATAATGACCTTTTCAAAATTCAATTTAGTAGTTGAGTCCATAGAATTGGAAATAAATATAACTCGAGAAATGTGAAAGAAAGGGGACACGTCATGGAAGGGAGTCAGAGTGGAAGAAAAAATTCAAATGAACCATGTGTCCATGAACCCATTGTGGATGGAAAAATGGTCAAGTATTAATACTTCTCAGACGGACCTATGAAAAGGAAAGATAAAGAATGTTGAATCTGCGATTCCATCAATTCACAAATGAAAAATAAACTAAGTATTGGGAGCGGGTTTATGGAAAGAAAGAAGATACACCATGATTCTGTGAGTCCGCCAACCCATGAATTTGTGAAAGTGAATAAGTATGGTAGAAAATGTAGGCTGCGGGAAAGAGAAGTGCATAATGTATGACACAAAAAGGTTGTAGAACCACAACAAGCTTAGAAAAATAAATTCTAAGTACATAAAAATGAAAGATAAAGAAGAATGTATGGGTTTCAACAATCCTCAAGGCTTAAGATGAGGAAATTGTTGCAGAATGGTGTCCCAATCCTAGCTGGCATCTTCTGGAATTGTATATTTCCATTGAACTAACACTTCCTTGATGGTGCATTGATGGAGACGACACTCACGCTGGTCCATAACTGCTTGTGGCTGCAACTAAATGGAACCCTCTTCATCCAACTCATTGAGACTGGTCTGGGTTTGACACTTACTTCCAATAAATTTCTTTAAGCATGAGACATGAAAAACAAGATGGAGCTTAGAATGAATAGGCAGAGCTGATTGGTAGGACAAAGGCCCCACTCGCTTGAGAATTGTATAAAGACCATAAAATTTGGGAGTAAGTTTTTGGTAGTGTTCAACTTTGAGTGAAGTCTTCTTATAAGTTTGCAGATGAAGAAACACCTAGTCCCCTTCAACAAATTGACGTTTTGAATGACCTTGATCTGCTTGTTGCTTCATGTGATTCTCATCCATGACCAAATTTTCTTTGAGGGTATGGAGAATTTCCTCACAAACTATACCTCCTAAACCTTTCACATAGTTGGGATGAATGAGAGAAATGACAATGTCTTTTGTCCATAGACTAATTCAAAAGTATTCATGCACATAGTTGTATGGTAATATGTGTTGTACCATCATTCAGATAGGGGTAACCATTGAGCCTGTTGGTTTTGTTGGTCTGATGAAAAACACCACAAATATGCTTCCAAAAATTTGTTAACAACTTCAGTTTATCCATAAATCTAAGGATGATAGGTTGTGTTGAGATGCAATTGGGTTCCCTGGAGCTTGAACAATTATTTATAAATATTGACTGTGAAAGTTAGATCTCGATCAAATACAATTGAATGAGTCATTCTGTGAAGTTTAAAAATATTATCCACAATAATTTGAGCCATTGTGGATGTAGTGAACAGGTGTTGCAGAGCAAAAAAATGAGCATATTTGGAAAGACGGTTGACTACCACCATGATGACTGACTTATTTCCCGATTTAGGTAAGCCCGCAATGAAATCCAAAGAAATATATCTCCAAATAGTAGGGGGAATAAGAAGCAATTGGAGTGTGCCTATAGCTTTGACTATTTCTCCCTTGTTGCATTGACATACCTCACATTTAGCCACAAAGGTGAAAATGTCCTGTTTCATACCATGTGTAACACACCCAACCCCTTAAGTACCTTTTTAAGGAATGGGGCATCCAAATTTTTCTTTCCTTAAATATATTGAATCCTTTGTCTGAGGTCTTCATCCTCATCTACTCACCAATAACGTTCTAACAAATGCTACCAGGCTCAAATACGAGCTCTAGGTTGCAAGTTATAGCTTCCCAAAGTCCTTCAGGCATTCATTAGTTGAGGTCCACATGGCGTCCATGTGGATCCATCTAATTCATACCATCCTCAAGCTCCTACATACATGGTGGAATTCCATCCACCTTCCAATCCAACAATGGGATTTGATCTTCATTTGAGACATAAGCTGCAGGGGAGTACGATGTTCGGTGCTTCGGCGTTGAACATCCCTTTTCTCTTATGCATGCATGTTCTCCAGAGTCCCAAATTCTAGAACTTCCAAAAATTTGCCACAAAGCTCCAACCTTCGACCCTTTTGGAGCATACCGAATTCTCGAAGGAGCCCAGAATCTCTCCATCTGGCTCTAGCCTTCGGGCCTTTCAACTTATCCTTAACACCACACTCCAAAGCTTCGGAGTCCTGAAGTACCCTACTCCCAAAGGGTCCACTCTCGCAGATGGTGTTGTACTAGATACGAGGGAAAATACAGGTGGTTCCCTCATGTTCCTCTCGCCAAATGTTCTAAGCGGTGAGTGCCAGGTGTGATACGCGACAGGGCATAGGTGACACATGGCCCCTTTAGTGAGTGACACATGTCAGATATTAATGGGCCTATAGGTTTTGCAAAATGCACGAATCTAGGTGACACATGGCATGTTAATCATGCGTCTATGTCACCCTATGTGACGTCACTGTGCCACGTCACTCTAGACTGATAGCATTCCATGCCCTTCAATCTTACGATCAAGGTGTGTCCATGTAACCCCTGGATTGACGACCTTCGTTACTTTGTAACTTCGACGTTGGGGGTCTGTGGCGTGACATCCTCCTTAATCCCAAAGGGGTCAATGCTAGGCTGACCATGACCTAAATATGGAAGTCAGGGAAGGTCTCGAAGAGTTCTGAGATCTACAGCCCTTGTCACTTCGCAACTCCTATATTCGGGGGGTTCTACCCGCTCCACACTCCTTTCCTCCTAGAGTAGCACTTTGTCGAAGCATTGTACATGATTCCTTCATCTTGGTTGATTGGACTATTGAGAGGGATCTCAGAGGGTCCTTATATAGACAATCCACATTACTTCACAACTCCGACATTCAAGAGTTTTGGCACTAGACCACCTCTCTTCTCCCGAAGTGGGACTTTGTCAAAGTACCTAGTGCTACCTCTACACTAAGTTCGATTTAACGCCTGAGAGTGATTCCCAATGGATTCCCAGATCCATGGCCCTCATCAATTCACAACTCTAGCCTTCGGTTTTTTTTAAGGGTTGTGAAGTCATATGTCCCAGAGCTCTAAATTCCTGGATTTCCGAAGCCAGAGTAGCTTCATGCCTTTTGGGCTTAGCGAGGGGTTTCAAACACTGGGTCATATGGAACCTTATCAAATTACATGGGCTAAGCTCAACCTTCTTCTCCAAAACCAATGGTCATGAAAGACTTTGGTTCCTCCTGAATGGATCTCGTCCGCTCATCCTCCAAATATAGGAATCCTCCCTTTCGAGACCTAAATCTTGCTATTTTTCTTGAGCTTGAGACTTAGAAAATTCTCCCTCACACTCCTTGTGATTGCTTGCCTGAGAACCTTTCAACGCTTCACTAAGTGTTTTCCCTGCACACTCTGCATGGGTCTCTCCTCCGAGATTTTATACTCAAATGGGTATATGTGTATTCCTTGCACCAAGATTATAGAAGGGAAACAATTTGAAACTTATAGAATATCAAAGGTTCATTCCTTCAACTATAAAATTCATGTGTAGGCATATAAACCTGAAAGTATATAACATAATAGTACCCAATTAACTCAGAGATAAGTCAACTTAGACATTCAAAATATGCATTTCAATATAAGTGCACAGGGTAAATGAAACACTTATCTATTACAGTTGATAGCCGACCAACTGATTGTGGGTGTTAGCCTCTCCACCCAACCATAGGCTCAAAGGAATTCATTCTTAGCACTTTGGCTGCCCCCGTGCCAAGCCATGATATCACTAGGGAACCTTTGCAGTTTCTTAGAGGTTCTTTCTCTATCACAGTCTCTGTGAGGTTTATCAGATGCCTCCTCAGCATCAAGCTCGCAATCTCCTGCTTAGGTCGTGTTCCCCTATAAATTATCAGATATATTTTCTCTTGTTCTCTCCAGTAACCATGATAACTTATCAATCTTTCATTTCTTCTTCTCAACTAGAGGGCCTCCTGCTCTCTTCCTCTCTTCTTTTTCATATACAGGTCACACATTCCCTCTCTCAATGTGTCTTCTCTTCTTGTTTTTCTTCGTGTGTATGCTTTTGCAAGTTTTTTCTCCCCTTAAGGAAGGGCCTGAACCTGTCTTGTTCCTTCTGTCAGAAGGAAACATGGGTCATTCTGGGTCTACAGGAAAAACTTCCCTTAGTTGTTCTTTGGGTTGACAGTTTTCTATCTACCCAGCTAGACCCTCCATGCTTCCATTCATGGGGGTATTTGATTGTTCAACCACCAGTCCTTTTTTTCTTAACTAATTCCTCCTTGGAATATGGATGAGGCTTATTATCTCAGCAAAGAGAATTTGGGTCATTTGAAGTAATGAACCCTCTCTACAATTTCCTCACTCTTTCCTCTAGTGATATCATGGTGAGTACTTCAAGGATTCACCCTGTTATAGCAAGATTTTCCCCACCATTACTACCTTTCACAGAGGGCCTTTTTCCATTTCCCTATGCAGACTTGTCATCTCTTTTGATGAATCCAAAACCAAAAATACACATTTTTCTACATATATGCGCCCTATCTGCTATACAACATGTGTATATGCAGGATGCTCCACTACAGCCCACGTACATCGAGATTTGTTCCAGAAAATAAAAAATAGAGTCGGGTTTCCATGTCACGACAGGAGATCTCTTTTCCTTGGCCTTCCACATACTGGAAACGTTCTGACTTGTCCCTTCAGTTACATTTTGAAGACTATAAAAGAAAAATTCCAAGATATGGAAATGAGGAGAAAGCATTCAACTTTGAGAGCAAAGTTACTCTGGAGAAATTACTTCATATCGAGTCTGCATCCCTTTGTCCCTCAAGTCTGAGCACAGTGTTCAACCCCCAAGCTCTTTCTCTATTGTTGAGAGAACCCCATTGTCTCTCTCCTATGAGCTTGCCTTTGGTGGAGGATTGAAGTGGTGGAGGCCTAGTTGGAAGGAACTTGGTTTCTTAGTTTCGAACCATGCCGACATGGAAGTTTGTAATGTTGTCACTTATACTAATCAATTATTAATAGAAATACTCCTTTCCCATCCTATTGGTATCATGCAAATATATTATTATTATCCATGGGCATGTTTGTAATGTTTATTAATGGATTATGTTATCTAATGTGATAACCCCTTTATTCTATCACCATGTACTTGCTATGCTTGTTTGTTAAGAAATTATTGTAGGTATAAAGCTTTGGGTCGAAGTGCTCAACGGTGGAACATCATCGAACATTGGATCGAGGTAGACCTCTTTCTTATCTTGCACATTAGTTTATATAACATACAATGGGATTGAGTTGATTTCTGCAATCATACACGTCTGTTGTGGTTTACCCTTAGCCATAGAGAGTTTTTCTCTCGTAATAGAATTGGCGACCATACTGGGGAGAGATCTTCCTTATAAGGGTTGAAGTACTTTTTCTTCTTGCATTACTCTTTTTCCTTTGTGTTTCTTGTCGTATCGCTACTTGACAGATTCTGTTCACTCCAGGTCTGAGTTTTCAGCCTTTTTACCCTTGCCTGGCCTTGTTTTCAAGCCTGTACACGCCTTATTGCTTTGACAGTCGTATACACACATGTGATGTCTCACTACTAGCTGCGTATATATGCCCCATTTCCCTGAACAATCACGTATACCATTTTCCCTTGCTTGTTTGCTTGGTTTAGTGACTGTTGGGTGGGATTTGATGATTGTTGAGCTTTCTTAGGTCTCTGTAGTGCTTGTTGAGCTTCTCTAGGTTGACAGGAAACCTGTTGGGAGTTGAATTTTTGGGCGTAGTATTTTTCGTTGTTTTTCATTTTTGGTTTTTCCTTGAACCCTAGGCTATTTGCTTGGCTGCTTGGGATTTTGCTTGAAGTTATTTCATTTATACATAGTAGAATTTATATATCAGGTTGATTTTCAGTCCATGCATTTTCTCTTTAATATATTGAAAATACAAAAAAAAGGCATTTTGCATTGGTTAGCATTTTTGTCTTTGAACCCTTATCATTAGCTTAGTGCATTTAGTGAAAGATCACATTTTACTTCTGAATTGTAGAGTTGAAATTGAAAATTGCACTGTTTTTATTAGCATATCATTCATTGAAAATTTAAAATTAGA
>ML799415.1:260603-282340 GCA_009831015.1 Picea engelmannii
AAGCCGAAGCCTCCTCAAGCAGGCCTAAGAGAGGTAAGACAAAGAAGATTAATAATCTCTTGCGAGAAATTTATGAGATGGAAGTCCTGGAGAGGGTAATAAAAAATGAAAACACAGAACTCACTGAGAGAAACGTTGAACTGTTCAAAGAGAATCAAACTCTCAAAGAAACACATGATACAATCAAAGATAGAAACAGAGAGTTGATCAGAGAAAATATGAAATTATATAGGCAACTCAGGATTCTGAGGCTCAAGCTAAAGAAGTTCGAATCACCAGAGGAGGAAAAAAATGGGTTGGACACTTTGGCTAATCTAGCCACAACTATAATGGATGTGCCAGAACTTCCTACACATCCAGAAAAGGTTCGTAGTTCTGCACGAACCAGGACTGCAGCATCTAAGAAAGCTTGAGCAATCAAAGGAGGAGCAAGGATAAACATTTTTGCAATTTTGAAAGTTCTTCAAAGTGCAACTTTCGGTGGTTTAGGCGAGCCTTCAATGTGCTCATTAACCACCGAAACAGGCACTTTCGGTGGATAACTCACCCAGAGATTGTCCCAGGTAACCACCGAAAGCCTGTGTGTCCAAAATTGAACGAGTTTTTACACAGGTCAGGGATTTTTTATATGAAAAGATTCGGGATCTTTTCCAATGAATGTCTAATGAATTATCAGATCCATCCCCGCAGTTATTTTTGACATATTATGGAGAAAGGAGTTATTTCAAAGGTTATGGACAATTTTAAGACAAAAAGCAGGACACCTAGCCACATCAGCAAATTCGACTTAGTCCCTATTTGAAAGTCATCATGTAGCCTTGGAAGGCTGTTCTACACTGCACCAACAACCTACATAGAGAGAGATCTGGGATTGGCCTCATTTTGAGGAAACATCCCACTTATTTTGCAACCGATTTTGACTTACTATTTTTAGTTGATTTGATCCATGTTTTCAGGATCTTAGAACTGCTTTGTAATGCTATAAATATTAGAATAGAACATGAACCAAGGGTTCGATTTTGGGTTCTACCATGCTGCTACTGTAATCAAAAGACCTATTCTTATTATATAAAAAATTGCAAGCTTCCTTCAGTTGTGTTGTCAGATTTTTCTCCTCTATTCTATGATAGCTTATGAGTGAAAGTTCTTTATTAATGCTCATTCAATCTGCAAGTGACTGTCATCTCATTGGTTGATTGTTTTAGTTGATAATCATAAGTTATTTCCTTGGTTATTAAACCCATTGTGCTTGTTTGTATGAAGTATAATCTGGTTCAATCGCTGTTTTCTTCCCCATTTAATCAAACCTTGTCTGACTGCACTATTAGAAGGCCTTGTGAGATTTTATATTTCTAGACAGTCTTGAACACACAGTCCAGTCCCTAGATATTCATCTTGATTCAAAAACCACATCAATTATTTAGAAAATATTTCCCAGAAAGAGTTATTTACCAGGCATCTCCGACTTACAGCCTAGGAGAGTTTCCTGGAGTGATAACACATCCCCCAAGCTCTTCCCTTACTGATGGAGAACCTCTTTGTCTCCCTTATACGAGCTTTTCTTTGGTGGAGGATTGAAGTGGTGGAGGCCTAGTTGGAAGGAACTTGGTTTCTTGGTTCAGAACCATGCCGACATGGAAGTCTGTAATGTTTCACTTCTGTTGATCATTTATTAATAGAAATACTCCTTTCCTGTCCAATTTATATCTTGCAAATATATGTGTTATGATCCATGAGAATGTTTTTTTTGTATATTGATGGATTATGTTATCTAATGTGCTAACTTGTTATATCATCACTATATGCTTTCTCTTCTTGTTTGTTGAGAACTTGTTGCAGGTATAAAGCTTTGGGTCGAATTGCTCAATGGTGGACATCATCAAACGTTTGGACGAGGTAGGCCTCTTTCTTATCTCTCTTTCACATTAGTCTATATATCATGTGTTGGAATTGAGTTGATTTCGATAGTCATACTTGTTTGTTGTGGTTCACCCTAGCCGTAGAGAGATTTTCCTCGTAACAGAAATGATGACTCCACTGAGAAAAATATTCTTTCAAAGGGTTTGAAGTACTTTTCTCTTTAGATTGCTCTTGTTTCTATTGTGGTTCTTGTTGTATCATTGCTTGACAACTCATGTTCACTTTGGGTTTGAGCTTTCAGCCTTTCTCCCTTGTCTGGCCTTGTTTCAAAGCATATACATGCCTTTTTTCTTGATAGTCATGTATACATTTTTGGGTGAAGTTTTTCTCTTCAAATTTTCATCTTTATTGTCCTTGTACATTGGGTTGGTTTCTTTACTACTTGATATCCTGCTATAGTTATCTATTTTTTATACACAGTAGGTCTATGTATCAAGTTACTTTTTAGTCCATGAATTTTCAGTTTTGATATATTGAAAATACAAAAAATTAGGCATTTTGCATTGCTTGGCATTTTTTGTCTTTTGAGTTTTTATCATTAGCTTAGTACATATAGTGAAAGATTGCATTTTTACTTCTAAATCATGAAGTTGAATTTGAAAATTGCATTGTTTTTAGGATCATATCATTCATCAAAAGATAAAGTTAGACTTTGCATTATTTTCATATTTACTTTCTTGCAAAGTCATAACACCATTGGTTTCATCACCATATACCTTTTTGAGTAATCACGGCCATAAAATCAATGCTATAATTTAAAATTTATTAGTAACAATTTTATTTTCCAGGGTGCACGAACTAGCCTAGGATTTAGTGCTTTGGAATAGGATTTTGTGAGTAAAATTCTCCAAGGAAATTAAATCAACATATGTGTCTGAGAAAGGGAGTTGAGAATTCCATTGTATAATTTGTAAGATCAGGAGGCTCCTCTCACATTGGAGTTAATCAAAAGGTCGCGTGAAGTTAGTTGAAGGGATATCCCCCCGGATACTCACCTAGCGTCAGAGATATTTATATGGTTTTATTTGTATTTGGAGATCTTTCTAGTGCCCATACCTCTATAAGAGTTGGTGCTTTCAAGGTTTCAGGCTTTACTACCCTGCCCATACAGTGATCCAGACTTACAACTGCTCGCTTCTGCATAGGTTATATAGTGGTTTATTAGTTGCTTGACTTAGGTATCTCATAGGTTACTTGTAGGGGTTATTCTGCTAGTACCCTGGGTCAGATAGGGGTCAGACAACACACAAACTTTATGGAGGATTACCTCTCCAGGGGTATCTGGCCGTCTGGTTGTTAATCCCATGAGGGCCCCTATAATTGATTATGTTATCTCCAATATTTAGCAGGGAGTCTCAGGTCCCTCTTGGGTGAGACATACCTTGTTTAGGGAGGGAGGCCACTCAGCCACTTTACCTCGTTTGCATGCATATTGGCCGTTTTACTTTTGGTGTGCCCTTTGCTTACTAGTTGGCCTGAAGAGCCTATACTAAGCCCTCATTATGGATAGTGGAATCCCTTTGGCTCCCTTGTTTGTTTCTACTTACCCCATGATGCCCACTCAGTTCATGGGGACGAATCCTCTTGCTTCTTATAATGGTATGAAGAACTTTGGTACTCAGTCCACGCCTTAGGTCTCTATTCATTCTCCTATTGATATGCCTCCCCCCTTGAGATCCTCTCCTTGTTCCACTTATATGAATCCTAGCATTGGATCTAGGGGTACTATGGCCCCAATGCATGCATCTTCGTTTTATATGAGCCATGTCCCTCAACCTTCTTTCACGAAGGGAGGTTGGAACTTCCCCTCTTACGGATCCAATCCTAGTTATGCTCTTTCAGGAGCCAATACTCAGATAGGTTCTTATTCTACCTACTACACTCTGTGCATGTATCCTCCATCCACCATGTCAGTTCCTTTGAACACTTTTTCCATGGTGAGTCCTCATGTATCCTCGGGTGTTTCATACGGGGAGATCATTTTTATGGTTCGGGCTACCTGCTTCATGGGCCCCCTTCACAAGGGGGAATCATATATCCTCACTTGAATAATCCTTATCATACTTTCATCTTTTCACAGACTTCGGTGATGATGCCTGTTTAGATTTATCTGAATCAATTAAACGGAGGATACTACCTTTCCGGACAGGGACATGGGGTAAACCAAGATCCTTCCTGGCCTGCAATGTTTCAAAGTCAATCTTTTCCTGGACCTTGGCATCAAATGTTGCAATCCACTTCTAGTCCAATCACTGTCATTCATACTAGAGCTCCATCACCAACCTCTACCAGTCATGTTTCATATGGGTCGACAACTTCTACAAGTTATGTTGACAACCCGTACCCGGTCGTTTCTAGTCATGCTAGGGGCACAACTTTAGTTGCCACAAGTTATATCAATGCCACATATTCGACCTCTAAACACCATGCAGGAGATGACTCCCCCACCTTTTCCTATCACGTTGATAGTATGCCACCGATCGTCTTGAATGACACTAGGGGCATTGAGAAGCCAAGGAACCTTAGACGTAAGCCTAAATTCCTTTGCAAGACTTGTGAAGGAAGTTATCTTACTTATTTATGTCCATCCACGGCTGGGATACCAGAAGCGTGGGGTCCCCTAAGGGCCCTTCAGATTTTGAGGCATCTGTGGTTTCCCCACACCTTTTTCCTTCGATTGACATGAAAGTAATGCCATTGCAATTCTCTCTTGATCACTCCCCTGTTATTGAGGGTGATGTATCCCTTATCCCTATTACCCCGCATCCTCTTCAACCTAGAATTTAAGAATTGGTTGTACCATTTCAATCTCTGGTCAATCCTACTCTCCCTATGGAGAGTGATACATGCTTTGATCATGTCATCAGCATTCCTGATCCTGAACCTTCTGAACGAGAGAGAGTTTTTCTTTCACCAAGTCCTCTCCCTCCTGGTTTTGATGAGATCACTTTTGACTAGGATAGTCCCATGGGGTATCAAATCCCCCCACCTATGTATTTTCCATTAAGAGACATTGTTCGATCTATCACTCAGACTATATACTCAGTTAGTGCTTTATATTCCTTGACTTGGAGAGCTTTGGGTTTTCCCAAACTTATGTCAGATATTCGTAGAATACTGACATCCACAGAAGGCTGGTACGTGAGCCTTGGCCTCCCCCATTACATATTGATTATAACAACATAACAATAATCTCTTTTCAGACTCGTCTTAAAAAGATAAAATATTTTTGAGTGATTTGTCCCTTTCACACTTGTTAAATTGGATTTGAAAGATCATGGGTCTTAGTTAAGCTCTTTTCCGAATTGTTACCAAAAATAGAAAAGATCGTCGAGTGAACTTGTCATTTTCACACTCGTAAATTGGATTTGAAAAGATGTCTACTTGGCACAAGTTTACCCATTTTTTACACCAAGTAGACTAAAAGACATAAAAAAGGACATTTTTTAGCATTATGTTGTGATTGCATTCCATGCCCCTGCTTGTAAGATTGAGCCTATAGCCTGTTCTCGCTTTGCATTATAAACTATTTGCCTTAGGAGTTTTTCATCCTCAACCAATCAAAGCCTTGTTTATATCCTTCGAAATTTGACACCCTATACCTAGGAAGGAACATTACCCGAGTGTCCATATCCTGCATGCACTTCCCTGCATTGAGCATAGGTATGTTCCACTACTGGAACTTATTTTGCTTACTTGCGACACTCGTTTCCTCCTTTGTATCATAGAATTTGTTTGTTATGAAAAAACAAAAAAAGATGGGTGGGAAGGGATTACTATATTATATTTGCTAGCAGTCATGTCGCCTTTGAATAGAGCACAAAGTTATTGAGTCCATTTGTCACCATAATTTTGGGTTTAGCATGGCCTTAGGAAACTGATCTTGTTACACAATCTTCTCTACCGAATGGTTACTCTTTCAGTCCCTATAGAGAACATTATTGAATCCTCCCGCATCTCATGGTTACATCATTGAGTCTATGTTGTTGGAGTCTACCATATGCCTTGTGCTCATGTTCAAAGGATGTCTATCAACCTACGTCGGCCACTGCTCAGAACTATTGACTTTGCATTTCATCCATACCCTCAGTTTGTCTCAGAATCACATGATACTTTACTCATATCATTCACCCTGTCCCTACTTTCATCATTGGTAGGTCACCTTGAACCCAACAATCAACATTTCATCATTGGTCGTTGATTGGGTGGTTTCCCTTATGTTCAACGACAAGACAACTATTCATACATTGGGATTCATGTAGTGTATTGGATTCCATTAGACTTATTGGTGGTTTCCTCACCTTTGTCAGAAGTTTTCATCATTGGCTGCTATCCAGAGGGTCCTTTTAGTGTACTGCTTGCACTTGGCACACACGAAAGATGCACAGGTTCGTTGGTTCATGGAATTGATCTTTGTCTTATTTCCACCAAATCATGAAGCTCCTGCCTTATACCTCATGCTGACTAATGAGAGATGCCTTAATTCTCTCCTTTCAGCGAGTCTCTTTCCATCGACATCAGACCATTTATTCTAGAAACGAGGCCTAGAGTCTTATGAGTACCTTGAGGCTTGTATTCATTAGTGGCAAGATCTCTCACCATCAATAGTTGGAAATACATTAATGTCTCCTTATCGATGGATTGTTTAGGTGTTCGACACTAAATCCTCTATTCACACTTGTAAGAATGTACTCATTGCCTTGATACCTACTTTCATTATCGGTAGGTTGTCTCGTGTTTGTTAACGGTATACATCAATGACCGGTAATCAAACGATGTCTCATTGTGTTCGACCTCAACTCCTTTATTCACATGATATAGACTTGGACCTTTGGTGGATTGTGTAGAAGACTTGAAGACATCACTATGTGGCCGTAGCTCTCCCAAGATGTTGCTTCCTTTTCATTGGACTAGTACCTATATGACTTCAGTGATCATGGGAGATCAGATTGTACTCCATGGTATACAGATATCTTCAGAATGATTTTGAGGCTAGTTTTACTGGGCCTTTTTCGTGACTATGACAACTATAGGCATGTAACCGCATTTGTATTTTCCTATTCATGGCCACAGACACTTATTTGGTATATTTTTCACATGGATCTGCAATGTATTCTTGGTAGCCATATATGCAAAGTCAGTGCAGAATGTAATGAGCAATTGAGTTCGTCCAGTTGGTCCTCTACCAATCCACTTCTGAGTTATTTATAATGCACTTCGGCGATCGCAGATACTCCTCTGACCTCACACATTAGGGGGATTCTGTTAGAGAAATATTTGCCTCACCCTATGCAATATTGCAAAGAGGGCCTTATTCCATTTCCCTATGTAGACTTACTTTCCCTGATTGATGAATCCATAGACAAAAATAAATATTTTCCACTTGTATGCACCTTACAAGCTATACAACAAGCGTATATGCTGGCTACTCCACTACAACCCACACACATTGGTATTTGTGCCAAAAAATAAAAATTAAATGTCAGGTTTCCATGTCACGGCATGAGATCTCTGATGCTTGGTCTTCCATGTACTAGAAACGTTCTGAATCAGCCCTTCAGTTGCATTTTGAAGGCTATAAAGAAGCCAATTCCGAGCTATGGAAAAGGAGAGAGAATTCAACTTTGAGAGAAAAGTTACTTTGGAGAAATTATTACTTCATTATTGAGTCTACATCCCTTTGTCCTTTAAGTCTAAACATAATGTTTAGCCCCCAAGATCTTCCCTTACTAATGGAGAATGATCTTGCCTTTGGTGGAAGATTGAAGTGTTGGAGGCCCAGTTGGATGGAACTCGGTTTCTTGGTTTTGAACCGTGCCAACACGGAAGTCTGTAATGTTTCACTTCTCTTGATCATTTATTTATAGAAATACTCCTTTCCCATACAATTGATATCTTGCAAATATATTTGTTATGATCCATGGGCATGTTTGTTTTGTATATTGGTGGATTATTCTATCTAATGTGCTAACATGTTATATCATCACTATATGCTTTCTCTACTTGTTTGTTGAGAACTTGTAGTAGGTATAAAGCTTTGGGTTGAAGTGCTCAACAGTGGAAATCATCAAACGTTTGGACGAGGTAGGCCTCTTTCTTATCTCTCTTCCATATTAATCTATATAGAATATGTTGGAATTGAGTTGATTTCGATAGTCATACATGTCTATTGTGGTTCACCCTAGCCATAGAGAGATTTTCCTCATAACACAAATTCCCGAACTTCCAAAATGTTTCCATGTAGCTCCGGCCTTCGGACCTTTTGGAGCATACCTTCTAACATCTCAAGTCTCTCAAAGTTCTGAACTCCTGAATTCCCAAAGGAGCCCATAATATCTCCACGTGGCTCTAGCCTTCAGGCCTTTCAACTTATCCTCAACACCACACTCCAAACCTCCGGAGTCCCGAAGTCTTGTACTCCTGAAGGGTCCACTCTCACACGTGGTGTTGTACTAGATATGAGGAAAAATACAGGTGGTTCCCTCATGCTCCTCTCGCCAAATGTTCTAAGCGGTGAGTGCTAGGTGTGATACACGGCAGGGAAGAGGTGACACGTGTCCCTTTCAGTGAGTGACATGTGTCATTTATTAATGGGCCTATAGAGTTTGCGGAACACATAAATCTAGGTGGCACGTGGCAAGTTAATCATGGGTCCACATCACCCTGGATGACATCACTATGTCATGTCACTCCTGATTGATAGCCTTCCATGCCCTTCAATATTATGGTCTAGGTGTGTCCACGTAACCCCTGGATCGACGGCCTCTGTTACTTTGTAACTTAGGCGTTCGGGGGGTTCCATGGCATGACTTCCTCCTTACTCTTGAAATGATCAGCATCGGGTTGACCATGACCTATATCTAACGGTCAGGGAAGGTCTTGAAGAGTTCCTAGATCTATGGCCCTTGTCATTTCATAGCTTCGGTGTTCGGGGGGTTCTACCCACTCCACATTCCTTTCCTCCTGGAGTAGGACTTCGCCAAAGTGTTGTACATGAGTCCTTCCTCTTGGTTGATTAGACGGTTGAGAGGAATCCCAAAGGGCCCTTATATTGATGATCCACATTACTTCACAACTCTGACATTCGAGAGTTTTGGCACTATACCACCTCTATTCTCCTGAAGTGGGACTTCGTTGAAGTACCTAGCGCTACCTCTTCACTAAGTTCGATCTAATGACTGAGAGTGATTCCCAATGGATTCCCAGATGCATGACCCTCATCAATTTGCAACTCTGGCCTTCGATTGTTTTCGAGGGTTATGAATTCATATGTCCCAAAGCTCCGAATTCCTAGAGTTCCAAAGCTAGAGTAGCTTCACTCCTTTCGGGCTTAGCGAGGGGTTTCCAACCCTAGGTCATATGGAACCTTATCGAATTCTAGGGGCTACACTCAACCTTCTTCTCTAGACCCAATGGTCGTGAAATACTTTGGTTCCTCCTGAATAGATCTTGTCTTCTCGTCCTTCAAAAATATGAATCCTCCCTTTCAAGACCTAAATCTTGCTATCTTTTCCGAGCTTGAGATGTAGAAAATTCTCTCGTGCACTCCTCGTGATCGCCTTCCTTGAGAACCTTTCAACACTTCACTAAGTGTTGGCCCTACACACTGTGCACGGGTATCTCCTTCAATATTTTATACTTAGACGGGTATATGTGTATTCCTTACACCAAGATTACAAAAGGGAAACAATTCGAAACTTATAGAATATCAAAGGTTCATTCCTTCAACTATAAAATTAACGCGTTGGCATATAACCCCGAAAGTAGATAACATAACAATACCCAATTAACTCAAATATAAGTAAAATCGGGCATTCAAAACATGCATTTCAATCCAAGTGTACAGGGTAAATGAAACACTTAAATATTTTACAGTTGATAGCCGACCAACTGACTATGGGTGTTAGACTCTCCACCCAACCATAGGCTCAGAGACATTCATTATTAGAATTGAGGCCACCCCCACTCCAAGCCATGATATCACTAGAGAACCTTTGCATTTTATCAAAGGTTCTTTCTCTGTCACAGTCTCTACAAGGTTTATCAAATGCCTCCTCGACATCAAGCTCGTAGTCTCCTACTTGGGTCACGGTCCCCTGTAAATTCTCAAAGATCTTTTCTCTTGTTCTCTCCAGTAACTAGGAAAAATTATCAAGCTCTCAGTTCTTCTTCTTAGCTAGAGGGCCTCCCGCACTCTTCCTCTTTTCTTTTGCATATCTGGGTCACACATTCCCTCTCTCGATGTGTCTTCTTTTCTTGTCTGTCTTCACGTGTATACTTTTGCAGATTTTTTCTCACCTTAAGGAAGGTTCTAGACCTTTCTTGTTCCTTCTGTGAAAAGGAAACTCGGGTCAGTCTGGGTCTATAGAAAAAATGACCCTCTATGGTACTTCGCTCTAATAGTTTTCTGTCTCCCCAACCAACCCCTCCATGCTTCCATTAATGAGGGAAGTTGATTGTTCAACCACCAGTCCTTCTTTCCTTATCTGCTTCCTCCTTGGAATCCGGATGAGGCTTATTATCTCAGCAAAGAGAATTTGGGTCATTTGAACTAATGAACCCTCTCTACAGTTTCCTCACTAATTCCTCTAGTGATATCATGGTCAATACTTCAAGGCTTCACCCCCCCACAGTTAGTCATTGTAAATATAAATGATAATACATTTACATTGTTCCCATGCCATAGCATGGTAAACATAATTAATGATTAATTACAAGCTGGGGAAAACAGGGGTGTTACACCATCCCATAAAAATGAATGTTTGAGCCATTCATAGGTTTTGATAAAACCATGAATGACCAGTTGTGGGTGCAGAACCATGAAGCTCAAAAAGCATCGTTGATTTAAGTTGTGACTATTTACTTAAATACAAACTAACTTTGTATTGAAGATCTTTATTGTGCCAAGAGTACCCTGGAGAAGCTGGAGAATAGTGCTTCAATTATTGGATCAGGTGAGAAATTTTTGGGTTTTGCAACCATTCCTGACATTGCTTGGATCCAGTATGGTACAATTAAGGAGAGGGAAAAGAGGGACCCTTCTTCTTCATACTTCCTAGAAAGAGCATCAACAACTACGTTTTCCTTTCCCTTCTTGTAAATGATCTCATAATCATATCCAAATATCTCGGTCACTCATTTTTGTTGCTTTGGGGATGAAATTCGTTGTTCTAGAAATCAATTGAGGATTTGATGATCAATTTTAATTTGGAATCATTTCCCCAATAGATAAGGACGCCAGAGATCCATGACATGCATAATAGCTAACATTTCCTTTTCATAAATAGATTGGCCCAAATGTCTCTCCAAAAGTTCTTTTCTAGTGAAGGCCAAAGGCCTGCCATATTGAATGAGAATGGCTCCAATTCCTTTCTCGAAGGCATCACATTCCAGTACAAAACTCTTTGTGAATTCAGGAAATGATAGGATAGGGGTCGTGCAGATAGATTCTCTAAAGGCATGAAAGGAGTGATAAACAATTGGATTCTAATTGAAAGCATTGTTTTTAAGGAGAGTAGTGAGAGGGGCTACAATTTTTCCATAATTATGAAAAAACTTACGATAATAACACGTTAAACCCAGAAAACCATGCAAGATCTTAAGATTTTTAGGGAGAGGCCAATCCTACATAGCTTAACTTTTCTTAGGATCCACCATTACACCATCCTTGCCAACAATATGACCCAGGTAATCCACTTCTGAGGCCCCAAAGGAGAGTAGATTGAGAAGTTGATCCACATGGGCGAGATGAGTTGTCCAAGTTTTACTATAGATGAGAATATCATCAAAGAAAACTAAGAAAAAATGATGGAGAAAAGGATGGAATACATGATTCACGAGACTTTTTAAAGTGGAGGGAGCATTACAAAGGCCAAAGGGAATTACCAAGAACTCATTGTGACCCTCATGAGTTCTAAATATAGTCTTTGGAATGTCTTCTTATTTCATATGGATCTAGTGATAGCCAAAATGAAGATAAAGTTTGGTGAAGTACTAACCACCACTCAATTCATCCAATAGGTGATAAATGACAATAATGGGAAATTTTTCTTTGATTGTGAGTTTGTTGAGGGCACAAAAATAAGGACACATTCACCAAGTACCTTCTTTCTTGAGTACCGTGACCATAGGAGAAGAATAGGGGATGGTACTAGGATGGATAACACCTTCTTCGAGCAATTCTTAAACAATTTTCTCAATTTCATTCTTATGGGAAAAGAGATGATGATAAGGGCTAACATTAGGATGAAGACTATTCGGTATGAGAGGAATGGAATGATCATGGACACCATAGGAAGGGGGACGTTCCTTGGAAGTGTTAAAAAAAAATTGGTGTCGACAAAGGATAGATTGGAGGTCAGGATGCATAGAGGGTGTCTCATCGAATTGAATGGAGTGTGTTATCACTCCAGGAAACTCTCCTAGGCTGTAAGTCAGAGATGCCTGGTAACTTAATCTTTTTGGAAACTATTTTCTCAATAATGGGTTGGGGTTTTGGATCAAGATGAATATCTGAAACTCTGAGTAATATTCTCAAGACAGTATTAACTATAATCATGCACCACAAGGCCTTCAAGAGCAATTGTCAGATAGGTTTGAATAACAGATGGATGAGAAAACTAATCAATCAACCAAAACATACATAAAACCATATGTATAATGGGTCAACAAACTAGTCAAGGATGCTTGTGATTCTTTCTTAATAATCAAAAGTAAGATGATAGTTACCAGGATCATTAAACAAGGACAAAAGAACTAATTCCACTCATAAGCATAGAAATAGATAGAAGAAGGTATGACAATAACAAAAAAAAGAAGCTTGTTGGCTGATATATTAAAGAAAGTGTCTTGTTACAAAACAATAGCATGTAGAATTCAAAATCAAACCCCTACTTAGACTAAATTCCCAGGCTTTATAGCCTTTACAAACAGTTTCCAGATCCTAGAAAACTGGATCTGCTATACTAAAAATAGTAATTAAAACTGTAATTACAAGAAAATAGGGATAAACCCCAAAAAGAAGGATATTCTATGTGTTGGTGTGTTGAACAGTCGATGAAGTGAAGATCAGTCTTCCAAGGCTCCTAAACTTGATCTCATGAAGATAAGAAACGAATTTGATGATGTGTCATGTGATCCCTGATGTTTTGCTTCATCAAACTAACCAAAATTTAGTCAAAAACTCCTCTTTTGACTTGTCTTTCCCAAAATAGCCTTTGGATTTGATGGAATAATTCATAATCATCTTTTTCAGGAAGACATCGTGCCATTCTAACCCGAAAATATGGAATCTAGGCAAAAATTTGAGTGATCTGGAAGATACAGTTTTCAGTGGTTAAGTGTATTGAGTTTTAAACGACTGATCCACCGAAAGGGCCCTTTTTCAGTGGTTAATGAGCACCCCTGGGCTCGACTAAACCACCGAAAGTCAAAGCTTGTTCAAAAATCAAAATATCAAAAATTTGATTACCTATATGATTTCATTGTTGTCCCTTTAGGCTCATTTCCAGACTTGGATCAGATCCATGAGGTTGTATAGAAATATGCATCTGTTGCTACTTGACATTATGCTTTCTTCAAAAGCAGTCATCGTGGTAAAATCCTGAGAATGTCCTAGTGAGTTTGTGGTTTTCATTATTTGTTGGTCTAAAATGCACAGGTGGAAGCAGGAAAGGGAACCCAGTTTGTTAGAAAGAAACCACTGCACACATTTGGCCTTGTCCAAGAGAGGTATATGTGAATCCTCATTGACGTTGAGAATGAGACTGTCTATGACTGCATCTAAGGCATCTAAGAAAAGACTCAAACCAAGTTTTAAAGCCATATGTAAATCACTTGCTTCTTTAGACTTCAAAGGATTGTCTTCAATCTGCTTTTTGGTGGTATCTACACAAACTAAACTTTCCTCGATCTTTTGCAGAGACATGTACACCAGTGTGTTGGCAATCTCATCTTGATGAAGTTTCTTATCCCTTGAATACTCTTATGAAGAAAATTTGAAGATCTCGAGAAAATTGTTGCATTTTTCCGTTTAGGGAACAGTAATCCGAAAGCCTATAAACATGGCGCTGAAGCATAATACTCAATAAGCACTCTGTTTCGTCTGGGAAGCAATCACAGAGGAGAAGGCATCCGCAACCAATAACAGTCGTGAGCTCAAGGTTGGGTGTTGGAGCATACAGAAAGGGGAAAATAAAATGGAAGACAGCTTGTAAGCTAATAGTTGAATGGTGGACAAAGATCAAGTCCATCAGACATGCCAGCACATATTCACGCACTGGAAAATCCTCATGGTAGAGTGCAGTCTCAAATATAGGCAGGAACTTGGAAAAATAAATTTGGAATTGAAGCAGCACGAGCATGACAATTTAATTTCCAATAGCCTGGTCTCTGAATTTTTCGATTGCAATACATTTCCAAAATAAATGCTATTCTAGTCTTCATCAAATCTTCTTCTTCCACAGCATAAACCATCTTCTCATTAAAGGATTTGCCAAACTCTAATTCGATCTTTGCTTCCCTGATGGCATGAAAACTGAAATCCACAATACATTTGGCGTAATCACCCAGACTCTGAGCCTCAGCAACAAAATTGGCTTGAAGGGATCGACGGAGCAGCTAAGAGAAAAGGTGTTTGCGCGTACTGAATGGAAAGACAAAACCCTCAGATTTGAGGGAATCCATAATTCTGCTTAAGCCCCACAAATCTTTGCAATCGAACACTGTCTAGGCTTCAGTTGAAATCGCATTGAGGGTGTAGACTGAATCTCAGAAACTGTTTACTAATGCACAGATAACTCATTTTGATATCCCTGTCTTTATTTTTCCTAATTGCACACTATGATAGAGAACCTATCGTTTTCCTCGTGGCATCTTTGCATGCGGCCTGATGGTTGCATTTTATCTCTTTTATTTGCTAAGTAGAATCCCATGTGCATCGGGATATGAATTTCATAAATAAATGACTCATGATGGAGAACAAGAAATGGCGCTCAGTGTTGGGCTTTGAATATCCTCTTTGTTGGAAACTTTATACTCGTCATTTCTACCACGAATTAACTTTTCCACATCACATGACCACCAGTAAGGCAATCCAAGACAACCAAGGTTTGAAAACTGAAAAGATGAAATATCCCCAGTTTTCAAATGGAGCTTCAAAATCCTTTGACCATCTGTATCAACCAATACAACTATATGTTGCAATTTTGCAAGACTTGATACCAGATCTTGAGAGGAGAAATCTTATAGAAATCCAAATACTGTTTTCTTAGATCTCACAAGTTCAATTATATCGTCAATAATCAGCATTTTATTTTGAAAAAATCCCTTTTTTATAAATGCAATCTCTGCATCAACCTGTTTATGAATTCCCATATACCATATCCCTGTTTAATATCTGATGGAGGATGGAGTGTTTGGACTTTTCTCTTCTCCATTTCTGCCTTCCTAATTGCGTGCTTCTCACATTCTACAAAGTATAAGCAATCTTGATCAGCACTGAAAATAGATGAAGCAGGGCAGTATGTCTTTGCTGCCATCCTCAAACCCGGAGAAGAACCAATACAATCTAAAACCCTTCCATTTGCATTAGCCACAATGATGCGATGATTATTACTGTCAAAAACAAATATGTGTTGCCCATCTTCATCTGCAGAAACAAAACCTGGAAAAGATAACATCAAATCTTTCCATGAATCACAAACCAGAGGCTCTTCCACAGACTCAAAAATTTTCTCTGCCAAACCCAACTCAACACCAGAATCTACCTCTGATAGCTGGGATCGATTTTCAGAAAAGTATTTTCTTTCATACGCATCAATGTCTTTCTAAAATCCTTCGAAAACAGGGGAACAGGAAATGTAATAAATTCCTTCAAAATAGTCATATTTACTTGAGCAGCATTTTGAAGACAATTGGATATGAAAGCATACTGAATACCAAAAACTTGAATATTCATAAATCTTTGCTGAATGAATTTAAAATTTTCAATCGAAAGAGAGCACTTGTTCTTGTGTATCATATCATTCTGAACAAAAATGTTTACAGCTACCATGAAGATACCATCTTTGTCCCAAGTTTATTTTTTGTTACTTACTAGGTTCAGCCATCGGTGAGAAAGACCAAAATTTCGGAATGTAGGTCATGGTAGTGTCACAAGGTTTTGGAATAATCATAATCGATCAAGAACTTGATGGAAAATATGGAGTTCAAGTCACTGGAAAGAAACTGAGGAAAACGATAATCATTTGAAGAGAGATGATAATACCAATCAAAATACTAGTGTGTTTTTTATCGCTAACAGAGTGGAGTTGGGAAATAATGCCATAATGACCTTTTTTTAGGAGATTTTCCATTCAATGGAAATTGATGATCTTATAGGATCATGTTGTGATGCCTTGGAACTTATACTAGTGTCCCTCATGAGAATGGGTCCAAGAGGTCGTAACCATTAGGCATCGATCACAATGTCACAACCGCCCATGTCTATAGCAAACATATGATATTTCAGGTGATACGAACCAATTTGGAGCCTCACATTTTTACAATGTCTGCCACATTTAATGGAACCTCCATTGGCAATCATGATTTGAAAATTATTGATTGCATGGATATAACAATTGACTTCTTGGGAAATGCAGTGATGAACAAAATTATGGCTACTACCACTATCAACAAGGATGATGACTTTTTGATGCTTAATTTATCCAATTAACTTGAGGGTTTGGGAAGTAGAGAAGCTAGTGAGGGCATTAAGTGAAATTGCCAGTTCAACTTTTTGTGGATCATAGGGTGGATTCAGATCAATTGGTGGTGGTATATCATCCATAGGGGAAACAACCGCCTCCTCTTTAGAAACATCCTCAATCATGGCCATAAAAAAATTACATTCCTTACACTTGTTCCCTAGAAAGTATTTGTCATCAAAATTATAGCAAATACCCTTTAGTTCCATTCATTCACTTCTGCCATGGTTAATATCCGGATCTTGAGGGGAGTTGCAGGAGGGGCAGGGTTGGTGGGTTTAGGGTGAGGAAGAAAGGATGGTTTTTTGGTCTGGGAGGAGACAATCTGTTGTGCTTCCTTGGCTTTTTGAGTAGCTCTCAACCACATCTGGGGGCATGTCATGAGAACATGGGCACAAATTTCATCTTTTAGGCCACTAATAAAGAATTACCTAAAGAAGGCATCTCACATGCCCTCCATTCTAAAATTAAAGTTCTCAAAGGCAACGATAAAGTATTCTGATGTCCCATAATGCTACAACTTAGTCAAATGACCTAAACGGTGGGTTTTAGAGTCAAAGAGATCATAAAGATCTGCAACAAATTGTGTCCAAGAAACATACCCTTGGCGTGCCTTTCTATGCCATTTCCACCATTTCCATCATTTGGGATATAGATATAGGATACCATAATGAATATTGGTTAAATCATCATTAATTCCATGCAAAGAGAAAAATGTTCCATTTGAGTGACTCAGCGTGTGGGATTCGAGCCATCAAATTTGTTCACCTCAATTCTAGGAAGGTGGGTGGAATGAAGAACTTGGTAATGGGAATAGTCATTGTCTTCTTGATAGGAAGGTTGTTCAAAAGAGGTAGGGTTCAAGGAGCATCTCATCAATTGGTTGAGTGTGTCTTTGATGTCTCTAATGTTGACACATTGGTACTGGAGGATTTGAACATAGGAATTTTTCTTACTAATGTTGGAATTGAAAGTCTTGATGTCCTCCTAGTTTTTTAGGTTGTCGGAAATCAAGGTATTGAGTTCTTGGGCACAAGTGGTGTCCATTAGGGTAGAGGAAAAAATTGGCCGACACATCTACACTAAATTTTTTTATAGGTGAGGGGTATCACTATAGATGGGGAAAAAGAGGAAGCAAATGGGATAGTTGGCAAATAAGAGTGTCGAGAAGGGTGGGTGGGACCACATAGGAAAATGGTGAGATTTGATATGTGCCATGACGATCAGGGAGAAAAGGGGAATCTAATGGGATAGGGCCCAAAAAAGGTTTTGAGAATGGGGTTGGGTCCATGAAAAAAACATGTATTAAGATGATAGGTAGCATGGTTATCAGAGAGAAGAGAGGAATCCAGTGGGATAGGTCCAAAATAAGGGTGTCGATGAGACGACTATGCTCATTTTTTTCAACTCCTGCAGAGTTATACTCTGATCTAAATAATACTGCAATGTCGGAATGCCCAAATTCTTAATAAGAAAAAATGTGTAGTAATGTCACAACCAGAATGTAGGAGGCAAGGTTGCATGGCAAAAGATCTTGTATGTTCCCTTTATTTTATGTTTCCGTCCCAAGGGTTAAGGTTTTTCAGGGTTCCTATACACAAGGGTTTGACCTGTGATATATCTCTCTGATATATGTGCAGGCTCAAATAGTAGTACTCGAGCCAATATCTCAGGGCACAAACTAAGGAGGATAGATCGTACCCTTAGCCATATTATCTGATTACCCAAGTACTAGAGAGTATCTTCCCAAGTGTTGTTCTCAGTGTCATTATAGTAGTCAGGAAGTCGATTGGTTGATCTATAGTGGGCTTCAGGATGCCTAGGCAAGTCTGTATATAGGTGTTGTCTAATGCACTACCACTCGAGTGGGTACCAACAAGGGTTACAAGGGTGTCCAACAATGTAATATTAAAAAAATCTTGTATTTTTTGTGTGTATGCTTCCTGACCAAGGATTTATGCATTGAATGACAGATCACTGTAGTTTAAAGATGTTGGAACACGTCTATACCCTGAAAAAAAATTAACCCACAATTTCTACACAGGAAAGTGCTATGATAACTCTTGTAAGGTGCCATATGTAATATAGTATGTAGAAACGAGAATATTTAGCAAATATCAATGGAGCAACAAAATATTGAGAGAGAAATAAAAGAAATAATACTTTTATTCAAAGAAAGCAATGTGCACTTGTCTCTTCAAGAGGGCAACCTCTAGCAGAGAAAAGCTCTATTAGAACAATTCTCAAGACAAAGCTTTGCATGCCTCCTCCTCTTCTTTATACTAATTTTATATTCTAAAGAACATTATAAAGTAATATCTTTCTAGAAGTGGAAGCTTCTATTAGGTCTTCTTACATTGACTTGTTCACATTTATTAAATACGCCTTATTAACTAATGTTGACCTTTATTACAAGGAAAACATATTATTCTACCTATGTGAAGGGTTAGGGAGGTTAGGTCCCTAACATGTGTGAAATCAAATTGGTATAAAACTTGAACTTGGGCTGGTCTGAGGCATCATGATGTTACAGGTATGAACTAACTGAGAGGGGGGGGGTGAATCAGTTAGTGTAGATTATTAACAATTTCTCTTGTTTTTAATCTTGAATCATTAATCTTAGTGGTAGTGAGTCTTTACTGTGAAATTCAGAGTTATAAACATAAAGTAGATAACATAAAGAATAGCAATCACACACATCATTCACTCACAAGTATGAGACACAATTTTTTCAAGAGGAAACCCAACTAGGGAAAAAAACCTCATCTTCTTAAGATGCTAAGCAAGCTCCAACTGCGTTACATCTCATCTTTTATGAGCACCAACTCATAGAGGCTACAACCTCTGATTGCCAGCACCAACTGGCTGAGAGCACCATCTCCCACAAAATCCCAGCACCCACTGGGTGGAAGCACCGACTTCCTTCTCACTTCAACACCAACTGAGTGAAGGCACCAACCTTTAGATTCTACAAGCACCCACTTGCAGAGAAAGAGACATACGTCTCCCTAGCACCACCCTACCACCCTTATTTGCCAAAATAAATATTGCTCAAATCAACTGGTTCATTCTGATATAGCTTGCTTACCCTTTCTGCTGATCTACTCTATATTCTTCATTGTTTCTGATCTGCTGCTCTGCCTCACTGTCCTCTGCAGCCCATTCTCAGCTTCTTCTCCTGTGACGCAGATTCTCCTCTTTTTCTCACCTCCAGAGCTCTCACTAGCTCTCACTTCAACAACTGAAAAAAAAACTCATCTTTGTTCCAGCGCATTATATAGATTCACCACATGCAGAGGTTTTCCTTTCGTTTCTCAACTCCAACTGCAGTTTCTCTTTCTTTCATTCTTTCTTCTGCTTTTCGCATGCCAGCATTCTCCTTGATTTTCTGAATTGGCTCTTTACATGCCTCCTCTACGCATGCCACATCATGCAACGATGTGTTCCTCCTGTCTTAACTGCCAGTCTAATTTTAGACTAAGAGTCCTTCCACCGTCCAGAGTGATTAGAGAAACCCATCTGGCAAAAAAACTTCCAGACTTGTCAAAGCTCCGTTGATTTTGCATTATAGCCATTTGATGCTGACCACTCCAATCGCGTTGTGAATGACATCATTCGTGTTGTTTCTTAAAGAAAACAATTGGTAACTTATGCTGCTAGTCATGGTCGTGGCTAAGGCATGCGTTTTTATCAGCAAAGATCCAGCGTTGTTTCAGCATAGTCTCCAGCACTGAGTTTCAGCCCAACGTTGTGTTTCAGCATATGTAGCATTACTGTGTTTCAGCTGTTACAGCACTGTGTTTCAGCTTAAGTTCCATCTCTGTTTCAACATTGTGTTTCTGCATCTGTGTTTCAGCATCTGCGTTCTAGCATCTTTGTTCCAGCATCTGTGATTCAGCTTCTGTGTTCCAGCTCTGTTTCAGCACTGTGTTTCAGCATCTGTGTACCAGCATTTGTGTTCCAACATCTGTGTTCCAGTTTCTATGTTCCAGCATTTGTGTTCCAGCACATGTGTTCCAGCATTTGTGTTTCAGCATCTGTGTTCCAGCATTTGTGTTCCAGCGTCTGTGTTCCAGCTTCTATGTTCCAGCATTTGTGTTCTAGCACTATGTGCGTGCTCCATAACCAACCGATTGCCATCAATGACAACCTTGACCATCTGCTTCATCTCTGCTATAGCCATATTTCCAACAATCTCCCCCTTTGGCATTGATGGAAATATGTCTTTCATTGCTCCCCCTTTGACATCAAGGGAAAAGGATTAAACTGTTCTCCTCAAGCTCCCCCTGACTTTGTGCACTCAACGGTAATACCCGGGAAAGGTATCAGCTTTGATATCTATGTATTTTCGCTTGCTGCCATTTTACCATGTTCAGTAACCAGGCTTCTTGTGAAAAGATCCTTTGGACCTACGCTCCTCTAATCAATCATCTATGCTCTGTCTTGTACACATCTGCTCCTGCCAATTACTACCTGAGGTACACTCGGTTAATCGTGAATTCATCTTCCAATCCTGTGTAGACCATATGGAGAGATGCTAACTCCCCTTGTCTAGAAGCGTTGTGCATGCTTTGTCAGTGACCCACCGCTCTGTCTTTATACTCAAAAGAAACTCTTTGCATCTGCAATCTTCTTCGTTCTGCTGTACATCTTCAGTTTTGTGCATGTCAAAGATGTTTAGAGCTATGCTCCCCCTATCAAGATAACCCCAAGAATCCGGTCATGAGAAACCAATCTCAAATTATCTCAAAATCATTTGCGCTCTCTCTATGTTAGCTAAGAGGATGATGCACGTTTTGTCTTCCTACTTGCAGCAACCTGTGCAGACATCTAATTTTGCTCAATACTGATTCGCAAATTGTCTTCACAGTCCTCAATCTTCAATCTGGCCTCCATGCTGCTCTCAAACAGTCTTCTTATGCATGGGGTCTGCCCTGTTTTGAATGGCTGAGGATACTGGCCTTTTATATAATTCAATAAGCATCATATGTTTCAGATTCATGTTACAGATTCACGTTTATTACTTCAAGAACACTTCTTATAAAAATGTCCATCTTTGCTGCTCATGACCAA
>ML799415.1:287085-298363 GCA_009831015.1 Picea engelmannii
AAACTCATCTCTGTTCCAGCGCATTATATAGATTCACCACATGCAGAGGTTTTCCTTGCGTTTCTCAACTCCAACTGCAGTTTCCCTTTCTTTCATTCTTTCTTCTGCTTTTCGCATGCCAGCATTCTCCCTGATTTTCTGAATTGGCTCTTTGCATGCCTCCTCTACGCATGCCACATCATGCAACGCTGTGTTCCTCCTGTCTTAACTGCCAGTCTAATTTTAGACTAAGAGTCCTTCCACCGTCCAGAGTGATTAGAGAAACCCATCTGGCAAAAAAACTTCCAGACTTGTCAAAGCTCCGTTGATTTTGCATTATATCCATTTGATGCTGACCACTCCAATCGCGTTGTGAATGACATCATTCGTGTTGTTTCTTAAAGAAAACGATTGGTAACTTCTGCTGCTAGTCATGGTCGTGGCTAAGGCATGCGTTTTTATCAGCAAAGATCCAGCGTTGTTTCAGCATAGTTTCCAGCACTGAGTTTCAGCCCAGCGCTGTGTTTCATCATATGTAACATTACTGTGTTTCAGCTGTTACAGCACTGTGTTTCAGCTTAAGTTCCAGCTCTGTTTCAGCATTGTGTTTCTGCATCTGTGTTTCAGCATCTGGGTTCCAGCATCTGTGTTCCAGCATCTGTGATTCAGCTTCTGTGTTCCAGCTCTGTTTCAGCACTGTGTTTCAGCATCTGTGTACCAGCATTTGTGTTCCAGCATCTGTGTTCCAGTTTCTATGTTCCAGCATTTGTGTTCAAGCACATGTGTTCCAGCATTTGTGTTTCAGCATCTGTGTTCCAACATTTGTGTTCCAGCATCTGTGTTCTAGCTTCTATGTTCCAGCATTTGTGTTCCAGCACTATGTGCGTGCTCCATAACCAACCAATTGCCATCAATGACAACCTTGACCGTCTGCGTCATCTCTGCTATAGCCATATTTCCAACACATGAACCCAACATGAAGCTAATGGTTTTGTAAGATTTGTAAATGGGTCTTGCTTAAAACCTACATATGTGTGAACTTGAACTAGTTTGATGCTTGAACTCATAATAGTTTGAAGCATGGTGAGGCCCAAGATTCAAACTCACATCCATGGTAACCTCAAAGCTAATTGGAGAGTCAATTGGAACCATCTATTGCAACCATTCCTTTGAACTCAGTCGAAGCTGATTGGAGGGAAAATTGGAACCACCTCTTGCAACCATTCCTTCAAACTCAAAAGCTAAGTACATAGGCCAATTGGAGGGTCAATGAACCACCTATTACAACCAACGTAAGGAATGTTTCACGGTGCAAGGGTTTCATTGCAATAATGAGAAAGGTATATATTTCATTGGTATTCATCTTGAAGGAACATTTTAATCAATATTTCATCTTCCTCCTCAAGTTTGGTAAATGATTGTCAACATGTCGTATTTTTTAATGATTTCCTTGCCAATGGTTGAAAATAATGATGGTGTGAAGTGATTATTTTTGGAGTTATATACTCATATAAAAATTTGTGTATAACTCATTCTAATATCTTGAAAATTCTAAAATTCTAAACCCTGTCACCTAGAAAACCCTTATCCAAGAGTATTCCTTGGATATTTTGTATCAAGTTTGATTAGATCACATCAAATATCAATCAATTAATTTTTGACGAGGCTATATGTGGGTTAAGGCCAAGCCCCTATAGTCCTATTTATTTGCGTGGAGTGCGATGCATATGGTGCATGATATTTATTTTGTGTTGATGTTGTTATACTAGTCCATTTTTTGATAGTGCTTTCATATTTTACAACTCACTCATTCACATATTAAAAATCATAAATCAGACACAATCTCATTTGCAAGCATTTTAAGGAGTCTTTCAACATTGTCTATGTTGGTGATATAAGGTGTTTCTTGTTCTTCATATCTTCACAATGTCTAAATTGGTTAATATTTTTAATGATTCTAATAAATTGGAGAGATCAAAGACTTATAAATTCTAGAGTCAACACATTCAAAGAACACTAATTTATAATGAATTATGGAAATGTGTATGTAATGTACATCCCACAAAACCCAATGGTGTTGCACAATTAGAAAAATCATGGAGTTGAAAGATGAGAATACATTAGAACTTATGCATATCATCGTTTCCAATTAAGTCTTTGTTCACATTCAGAATTGTGGAGATGCTTGGTTAGCCCGGAAAACTCTTAAATATTTGTTTTCTTCTCAACTTGTAGGATGTGACCAAACTAGTTGACCTTCAATTAAAGTTATTATAACAAAAAATAGATGAAGGGGGGAATCTCATGGAATACATTTCTAGGCTCAAAAATATTAAACATGGAATTACTAAAGCGGGGTTTGCTAAAATTGAAGATAGTTTGATGGTCACAATTTTGATATTAGGGTTGCCAAAATCATATGAGAATTTTTTGGAGGCTTTGAAAATTACAAATAAATTGGAGAAAATAATGTTTGACAAACTTAGTGATATGTTAGCAAATTATGATAGAACATTTGGAAAGAAAAACAAAATCAAGGGAGGATGTATTGGTTGTTGGCACAAGAAAGAACACTACTAAAGTTTCAACTAGAAAAGGTGTTTTCCCTACCAAAGGTAATGAAAATCAACAAAATCATAATCAATATTCTAATAGAGTTAGAGGTAGAGGGAGAACATATATAACTTGGAGTTTTAAAGGCCTATCAAAAGAATAAGGAAATCAACATTTACAATCTAGTGGAATAGGAAGAGGTAAGAGAAGAATAATTTGTATTCAATGCAATAAAGTTGGACAATATGCCTATGATTGTAGGATACCCTATGAAAAGATATCTAAAGATAATCAAATCTCCTCTTCATCAGCCCAATATGAAAATGTGGAGGAAAATGGAGATTTTGAATATGTATTTACAACACTCCAATAGGAAGAAGCGATCAACTCAATTGTAACTACTTTCGAAAGTGATTATGAGGATTCATGGATCATGGATACATAAGCCACCTAACATATGAATTGCATGAAATATAATATTTCTTTTGTACTTATCAGGATTTCTACTTAAATCCAATTTTCTTAGTAAACAACACTATACACAAACCAAATGGAAAAGGTTTAGTGAAGGTATTTTTACCAGGAATTAGGGAAATATTGATTTTTAATGCTTGGTATGTTCCCACATTTAAGAAAAAAATGTTGTCTTTGGTATTGATTCACTAGTTAGGTCATCAAATTGTGATGGAAAATGGGATACTTAAAATCAACTCATTAAAGGATGATTTGAAAACAATGATGACAAGATACAAGAATGGGAAACTTCTTAGAATGAAAGGCATAGTCATTCCAAGAATGAAGGAATTTGTATGATCAATTGAGACTGGAATTACACCAATCAAATTGTGGCATGTTCATTTTGGACACTTAGATGTTTATGGACTCATTTAGATTCAACGACAAGGAATGGTAAAAGGATTACCCACATTTTAAAAAGAAAATGCAAGATGTCAAGTTTGCATTTATGGTAAAAAAAAGGTTATCATTCCCTACAAGTAGTTGTAGGGAGACTAGGAGACTACAACTTGTTCATAGTGATATTTGTGGAACTTTGGAAACTTCACCTACGATATGTAAGTAATTTATTATTTTTATTGATGAATTTAGCAGGATGGATTGGTTGTTTTTTCTAAAGGAAAAATTAGAAGAATTTGAGAAGTTTAAGTTTTTTCAAAGATTAGTTGAAGCTACAACTAAAGAAAAGAAATGCCACTTTGCAAATCAACAATGGAGGATAACTCACTTCTAATTAATTCCTTGCATATTTCCAAGAACAAGGAAATAGGGGAAAATTGACTAACCCCTACACTCTGCAACAAAATGGAATGACAGAAAGGATGAACTAAACATTGATGGGTATGGCTGGAGCAATATTAACATTTTAGGGGTTGAGTTCAACTTATTAGACTGAGGATGTATGAACAATAATTTATCCGATGAATCAATCTCTCTCTTCATATTTGTATGGAATTAATCCATTTGAAGCATGGTATGGATTCAAAACCAAATATCAAGCATCTTCGATTTTTTTTGTTCATTTTCTATGCCATTATTCCAAAATAAAAATAAACTAAGTTAGATTCAAGAAGTATGAAATGCATAATGATTGGGTATTTCAAACAAAACAAAAAAGGTATAGAATTTTTTCAAATAGAAAGTTATTGTTAGTTGAGATGTTTTTGATGAAACAAAAAGTCTAAGTAGAGAACAAATTGATAACATACTTAATCAATTGGAGAAAAAAGTAACCAAGGAACAAAAAAAGATGAAACACGTAAACAAATCAGGGGAAGATCATTGGCTTGTAAAAAATTGGGCATCAGAAAAGAAAGTGGAAGATTAAGTATTAAAAAATTCTTCACAAGTTAACTTAGACAATATTTCTCAAGTTGATACATCAATTCCATCTCTAGATGTACACAGTATCCAAAATGGGCAACATAAGTTCTTAAGAAAGTGAGGCATGATGAAAGACATAAAATAGGTACGAGTAGTTGTACAATTGGTCAAATAGCATTTTCTCTTGTTGCTAATGTGACCACTAATCCATACACTTTTGTAGAGGTCAATGAACATGAAGAATGGAGGAAAGAAATGGAGCATGAATATGCCACTATGATTAAGAATCAAACTTGGAAATTTATTGTTTCCTTAAAATGTAAAAACTAGATTTCTATCTTTTGCTAAGGTTGGGCCTCTTCCAATTTTTGTATATAGAAAGCATCATCTTATATTATAATATCATATATACAAATATATTTTTCCTATTTTTTTTTCTTACTATGGAGTCTAGGATTATTTATGACCCCAATTAGATGTAGATTTCTACACGGTATTAGAGTAGGCACCTCCTACCCTGCTTGCTTTTGTGAGAGCATATTTTGGTCCCATTTCTCGCTACTCGATTTTGGCATTGAAATCCAACAATATATCCACATTGGTGAGTTAGTTATCGTCAAACTCATCTTCTTTTCAACCAATTTTATAAGGTTTTTGTTTGTTCTTAGATTGAACGAGATTATTTTGACTGAAATGATGACTCTAACTTTTTCTAAGAGTAAAGTTATGAAGTCAATTATTCCAACCATTAAGAAATTATTGTTGCCTACAATCTATCTAGGTGATGTTTTTTCCTTTTCAATGTGCTAGAGCTTGTCCACAGTGGCAGTGAAATATAGGATTGAGGATAAAAGACAAAGTTGTCAGGATTCCAAAATCCACTATGGGAGTTTCCCTAATGTTTTCAATGATCCATTTTATCCTTTTAGGAGCTTAGGGTTTGTCCTTGATCAAGTATTTCATAACCCTTTCCTTGCCTCATCTTGCAGGACAGGGGATACCTTGAGAGGTGGGTCAAAAAAGTTGTGGGATATGACAAAAGAGAGGGGTTCTTTGTATCTGTAGGTGGACATGATGAGGATGGGGAAGGAAGACATAAACTTTTATACTAATGAGAATGAATTGGTGATAAAGGAGGAATCCATATCATATGAAAATTTGGATGGAAGTACTTGGAAATATAGTAGTTGCATAAAACTCTCCATTTTTTGGTCTTGTTTGAGACGTTGAGAAGAGAATTCCACTCTCTTTCCAATGGTTGGTTGCATGCCACATTTAATGTCTTTTTGAGAATTTTTTTCTCATGGGATGGATAAATTAAGAGAATCGATTCATCACTTGTACATGGGTACCTATCATGGCCTTGTTTGCGAGGACCCATATCAAGAATTGTTGTCTATGATGACCTTTATTTTTGGTACCTCTCTTTTTGCACCTTGAGTAGTGGATTTTGGGTCACTCATGAAAATATTCTTAGAGTGTCACTAGGAATTTATCTCCATGACAATCCTTGTTTTGCAAGCCTTGAATCTAGACACTTTGAAGTGTTTCTTACAATGTTTTTCAACAACACCTTCAACTTCTACCTCCATACTTTTTCCATCATTTGTGACATCCATTTCCAACATCTATGCCCACTTAGTTCAACATTGTGAAGGATGATGTGTAATGCCTCCTCAGGTGATTATTTATGCTTCATCATTTTGTTCAACATTAACTACTTTTTAAGAGTGAGCCTCATATCAAGCACTAATTCCTATTTTGACTTAGTGGTTGCAATGGTTAGTGACTCATGCACTCTAGCGAAATGGATTGGAATCCATAAGGACACTGATTTTATGATGTTTTTTTAAATTGTACATCAGTAGATGATCAATATTTTTTGAGTCAAGACTCGTTTTAGAGGATCAGTCACTTTTCTTGAGAAGTTTGAAATTTGTTGTTTGGATTTCTAAATGGATATTTGATGGCATTGACAGTTTGGGGTTAACCCTCTTAGAGTTTTGGACATACTTTATATTCATGCATTTTAGTATCTACATGCATCATTACTCGTTTGATGATAGATGGTGGTTTCTTTTGATTGAATCCCTTGTCTTGTTTCTTCACCAACACCCAATTTTTTGAATCATTTATTTGGTGGTTGTTGGTGTTTTCCATTCTTGTGCCTTTGCAATTGAACCTCTTCTAATTCAAAGTTCAACCAAGTTCATTAAGGCTGCTTGGTTCTCCTCTTTAGAGTTTTGGTCATACTTTCCGATCAGATATTTTATCCTTTGTAGGTATCCTTCTCTTTTCAATCAATTCATCATTTTGAGATCTTTAGTTTCATCTCCAATGCCCTTTTTTTAACACTCACATTTTTCTCTCTTTTGGAGTGGGTTTTTTTCCTATTGTTTTTTCTCCTTTTATCCGCTTGTGAGATTCTATTTGTACTTGGGTACCTAATAAGGCCTCATTGTCGAGAGCCAAATTTTCTTATGTTTACTCTCTATGTTTCATTTAAGGGGGTGTGTTAGTGTTCTTTTTCCATTTTCCAATACAACCAACTATGGCTAGTTGTAAGCTTACGTAGGCACCCCTAACTGCCTAGAAAATTATATTTTTTCTAACGTTAGGACTCTTCCCATTGTTATATATAGAAATCATACTCTTATATTATCATATCATATATAAAAATCTTATTTTCCTCTTGTTGTTTTGTTCTGTGGAGTCTAGGATTATTTAAGATCCGGGTTAGAGATGGATTTCTACAATATTGTCCAACAGAAGAGTAGACTTAGATATCTTCACCAAATCATTTGGAATAATTCAATTCACTAAGTTTAGAACTAAAATTGGTGTTTTCTCAAGATAACTTGTGAATCAAAGGGGGGATTGTTAGCAATAGTGAACCTAAATTTCAAGTTATATATCATAGGTTTATAGTTTCATAGAATAAAATATTATTTGTAAATGGACATCAATCACACTCACATTATTATGTGGTTATTTTTCCATATAAAGTTTTAGAAACTAATTGTTTAGTTATAGAATTTGAGTTATTTAAACTCAGTTCCATCCAACATACGGTTGATTTTGACCTTTAGTCCTCACATATTCTCGATGTAATTTATTTTTTCTATTAATGAAATTTATGTATTTGAAGACACTTTGTCAACAAATATCCAATCCTCCCGAATTGATACAATAGAATACTAAATCCTTAACTTTGTCTCTTGATATATTATAAACTTCTAAACCACACGAACCTAGTCATGAACACAGTCAACATAGTAGACTTTATAAAAAAAATATTTTGCAAATGTCCAAATTATTTATAAGAAATCAATTATAATGTTGTTATGTTTCTATAGATTGTGAATTTAGAGACTAATTAACCATATCCACCTAAGCTCAATTGATCTCCCCATTCTCACGTATCATATGTCAAGTTAAAACTTTTTTTAATATGAAATGTATTATCTTATTTTGGTTGATTTAATTGTTTTGTACTAATCAAAATATTATAAATATGTATGCAGTAACCATCATTGTTCATACATTCCCCATTGATTCATAATTGATCACTATATAATTTTTCATCTATCTTGGTACTTTCTAGGTGGAAAAACTAGAGGATTTGACTTGCAAGGCCCATTTTAGTGGCAAGTCCCAGTTTGGAGATTTGGGGTCAAGAACCTTCCAAAGCCATGTTGAGGCATAAATAGTACTTTTGGGGGTAAAACATTTGTGAATATAGCTCACATCCCCTCTATGTTTTTCTACACACCAAGACCTTTCCAATGGTGCAAAACTCACCCCAATCAGAGTTCATATGCAGAAGTTATTCCTCTCACAAGTTGACCTACCTTGTTGACCACAATGGCACTGAGTGGATGCCATGTCAGCTTCCATTACTTACAAGTGGGACTAGTCACACGTTGAATTTAAAGAATATTCTATAAGGTACAAAACCCAAAACTAAGGGTTGAGGAATGCAAAAACTCTAACCCTAGATTGCTAATAGACTATGATAAATATTGGGTTACTAGTAGGAGAGGGGGTTCCATTATTTTAGAATTGTACTTGTTCTATAGTTGAGAAAATCATCTAGGAGAGGGATTTCAGAGAATAATAGAGGAGGAATAATATTCTATAGCAGCGATTTAGGACACAATGTCAAAGGAAACTCCATAGTGAGTTCCCCTTTCTTTGTATTTTCATTTTTATAGTCGAAGAAAAGAGAGAAGAGAATAGGCCTCACCTTCTAGATAGGTTTTCTCCCATTTTAGGTTTCCCATGATACATCTTAAGTTCATTTGTGTGGGTATTGTGTTCATTTTATTGTTATTTCATTTTCATAGTTTACTTATTTTCATAAAATTTGAGCAATAAGAAAGTGACAATAAATATGAGATCTAAATAAATAAACTTGCATAATAAAATATTTCAACATAATATAAGATCCATTGTCACAAAATATTCTAATGGAATATCCACAAATGTTTATAGATCAACCACTACCACTTTTCTTTGTCTGTCATACAAATATACCATACATACCATATTACATGGTGGGTATAGTCATTGGCCACCCTACCCTAGCACTTGGGATTCCATACCCCCTACGGAAATCCCCATGTGGTTTTATCATCACCCACCCCTGTCACCCACTTTCCCTCACTCTACTACAAACCCCATGTTGCATCCAATGTGGTCTTAGCCATCCAAAATTGCACTATTCCAGCTTGTTGTAGTCCCCCTTCTTTCATCCATTATGGTTGTACCCATCAACCCTGTTACCACCAGAACAATTCTTTTGATGGAATCCAAGTCTTAGGATGTAGTGAGGGGGAAAACCAGTGTAGAGACATGATAAAATGGAGGACATAGCCACATCTAGCGGAATAAAGCTAAATCTAGCAGGGGTGTGGGGCTGATGGGACCCGGCGGGCCAAAAATATGAGACATCCCAGATTGACAATCAGAAAACATATTGGGCAGGGAACTAGCATGAACTTTAATCGTTTGAGAGCGAGCCGATAAAAATACCATGGTTTTAGCTCATGACCATGTGGTGCCACTAGAGGCATATCGAGGCGAAAAGAGGTCTGCTCCAAACCTCTTTGCCTCGTCCCCGATATCAGGAAGACTATATAAGGAGAGGACCCTCGTCATTATTTTATGATGTTTCAAATCATTTGAATGTTTGAAATTTGGTGCAATCGCTCTGTTCAAACTAAGGCTCAACAGTGCACCAGTTTCACGCATTCTCCACTCCATATATTTTTCATCATTTCCATGGACCCTGTTCATCTAGGTGGATATCGGTGGCCACCCACCTTCTCCAACTGGCCCAAAACATGTTTCTAGCAATTTTGGTAATTTACTATTTTTAGCAGTTTTTAACTTCCGGGGCCATTTTGAGGCCCTAAATGATGTTTTTTTAGAAAACGAGGAGAAACATGGATCTTAGATCAATGTTGCTCACCCAAAATTTGTAGTTATCGGATAGATATTTCCAACGAGCTATCATACGCCTAAAACGGAGATCGTATGCCAAAGTTACGTCCCCGGGAAGTTGATGTACCAACTTACCCAAACGGGGCCCACATGACTTTTGGCGCTTCATCTTCCAGGGTTAGGTTTTTGGATGTCTAGGGTTTTTGGCATTCCTGCTTATTGTAAAAAGGCCTTCAGAGCCTCATTGTAATGATCTTCTTGCGAATGCGAGTASCCATCACATCTCTTCTCAGAGATAAGTTGCCACCATTCTAGCGAGTCTTTCACTCTGTATTTTTAGAGTCTCTGTACATTTCTCTGATTAATAGAAATCGTGTATTACTGCATATCTGTGTTTATGGTTGCATCTCTGATACATTTCTATTATATTATTGAATATCTGCAATTTCTCTGTACATTTCTTTATTATATCTCCACTCTCATTTCGTGCCGAAAATAATTCGGATCCCTTGTCATTATGTCCGTAACAGAACAAGATCTCGCCTCAAAAGAAGAATCCCTATTTGACAGACTCTGATGCACTTGACACAGAAATAACCATCTCACCCATATCTATGTCCAGATCCAATTTTTCAGATAATGTAGGAAGAAAAATACCTTTCCTCGAAGTGGTCTAAGCCTCCATAGTCCCTTACGTCGTCGAAGTCACATTCCCCTTCCCTGAGTTCATAAGATGGTGTGCAGAACAATACTCACAAGAAGAGAAGGCCATTTTAAATAAGTTAGGGTCAGAGGTCCTGTGCAGAGTAGATAACCCTTCGATTCGATATGCCCTCGGCATACTAGAGTCTCCCTTTGTGATGTCTAAACCCTTAGAGGAAGAAAATCTAATTACAATCTATAGAGAATGCCCCCCCGAGGTCAAAATCCTATTTTTGTAGACCATTGTTAAACCCAACCATTATTCTGAGAGTCTGTCTTTTCCTATGAATGTAAGCGTCATGGTTATTGAAGTCCAGTGGGCCTATTCCATACTCAGTCAAATTTTAGGTTTAGATAATGAAAAATTTGTAGTTGAGGTCATGTTAGGTTTTTTGCTAACCTTTTTCCAGTCAGAGTCCAGTCAGTCAGTCTGTATCAATTTTGAAGAGTTCATAGCTGACAATGTACACAAACAGCTAGTGAACTTCCAATCACTAAGACACTTCAGGTATTGCGCACACTTGTTGAAGATGTTCCTAGAGACAAACAAGATAGAGTTCCCCGAAGCAGCATTCATCTCAACTGACTGCAAAAGGATAAAAAATTCTCATTTTCATAAATAAGATCATGTCCAGAGTTTATAGCCTGACCTTCAATATACTATCCTACCAAGAGTCCTAGAGGACATGAAAAATTTGCAACCAAATCCAGAAATCAAAGTGGGATATTGGGTGTTGTTCATGCATTCTACAGTAATTTG
>ML799415.1:298463-313332 GCA_009831015.1 Picea engelmannii
GGATTTCAATAGCAAGAAACATGTCTTTGATAAGACACCTAGAGCAATCTACCAATCCAAAGAAGATTTAGAAAATCAATATGCTATAAAAGGGAGCTTAGCTATGAGTGAAATAAGAGATTTGATACCCGAAGTAGACAGGATTTATCATCATAAGTAGAAAGGCTGCCAACTATGACTTATGCTACTTGTATCGACCTGGAGATACTGATAAAGGAAATGATGGATTACGAGATTCCTTCTAACTTACAGTGGAAAGAGATCATGCAGCTAGGCAAGACAAAATGAAGTTTTCCAGGAACCAGCAAATAGCCTCCAGGTGTCATCATATTAGTGAGTTCGACAGAAGATCAAAGCAAGGCAGATAGTGAAGACAAGATGCAATCAGTCGGATAAATCAGTCATTAGTTTATGAAACATTTTTGTTTAATCATTGGAGATCGATTCACATACCGAGACTGTCAATTGAAATTATTGTAGTCAGTTTTAGAAGCTGAAATGTTTCAGGTTAGCCATTGTAATCAAATTGTATAAGTACTAGAAGTTCCAAATGAATTAATGTTGGCAGAAGTGCAAGGGCACCTTTTTATTTGTTTTGAACTCTATTGTAATTTTATGGAGATGAATTTAATACATATGTAGAATCTTTTGAAGTCTCTATGAAAAGATTCTAATGGTGGTGATATGAGTTTTGTCTCCATTCATTGTATGTATTGTCTATGTTCTTTAATTCCAGTTTCATTATCTTCTATTTAAATTGGATAGTTAAAATCTCAGAATTCATCTTATGATGCTCTCGCCTTAAGCAATTTAAATTGTGTGTGTTTCTTCTTAGCTAATTCAGAATTCATTTCAGTAATGCTCTGATGCAGTTATTTGTTTTCTCCTTCTTCCTACACTCTACTTAAACTCAATTTACAGCTTAGATTCATTGCCTCATTTAGCCTTTATCCTCTGAAGAGTTCTACCATCCAGTCATTGTTTTCATTTACTTTCATAATTTTGACTCCATAGCCCTAAGTGTCCATCCACTTCCTTGCCAACAACTTTATAAAAAAAACCCAAAACAAACTAAATCTAGCCACTGAATTCCAAATAAATATTAGGTGACACGAGAGATCTTTCTTTGAGTTGAGCAGGCTAGTGCCCAGCTCTAAAGTTGGTTGAAACAGTTACCTTTGTCGTTTTTCTATCAGCCGGACAAAATTTACATAGTGCTAACATTCTGGCACCGTTGTCAGGGAACGAAAGTTAAACCTTGCCTGGGAAAGAACGAATTAAAGAGTTAGTTTTGATCCCTGAGGGTGACAGTGGATCAAATACCTTATTGGTTGAGATTATTTTTTCCCTGGTGACTCCATTACCAAGAGACCAGTTGCACCAAACATTTTGAGCTAGAAATCCTGGCTCCCAAGAGAATTCACACTAGGAGAAACCCAGACCCAGAAGTTGCAATCCCTATGTCTGATCTTGAAAAAATTGTACATAAAAGAAAATAAAATCAAGCGACTCCAGTGATTCATTTAGATCGATATCTATCCTTACCCACAGATGGAGTGACGATCATTGAAGACCTAGATTTTGATGTAAAATTTGAACAAACCATGTTCAAAACTATATCCACATCTTGTTTGAGCGAGGTCATCTTTGACGAAAAGAGATTCCAAGATTTGATTTTAGCTGCATCTATCAAGCCTATAGTGATTTACACTCATAACCAATAACCACTTTGACCCCTCATAGTAGCCATGGCAGCTAGATTTTCCCCTCTTGTATTGCTTGGTTAGCTACATGATTTACCTCGAGAGTGTAATTTAAGGATCAAAATGTATGATGTTGAAGGTAGAGTGTCAGCCCAGAAACATCTAGACTGGTTCAATGATTTTTTAGACATGGAAGAAGTAGAGTTTGAAGATGTAAAAATGATATTGTTTTCACAAAGTCTTGCAGGAGAAGTGAGGAAGTGGTTCAAATCCCTTCCAGTAGCTAGTATCGTATATTTTGAGGCCTTTGAAACCGGCTTCCTTGCACAAAATGGGGCGACAAGAAAAATCCCCTTCAGGTATTGACTTAGTATAAAAACATGATGAGAGAACCCAATGAAACAATGTCGAAATTTTTAACCAGATTTCTAAAGGTCTATAATCTAATTCCTACTAAGGTAACCCCCCCCCCTAAAGCCGCTCAACTCAGATATGATGATTCCTTTGAAAGTGATTTTTCTTTGTTATTAAGAGAATGAATATTTTCTTCATTAGATGATATGATGACTAACGCAATAAAGGTTGAAGTGAATCTAATGGATTTAGGGAAGATCAAATATAACTCTGACAGGGACATGAACAAAGCTCAAGAGAAGGCACAACCCTCAACCTAAAAAATGTCAGAAGAAAGGTTCGAAACGATGATGAGAACCATGGAGAGAGTGATGGAAATAATGACCCTGGATAATAGGCCTAACCCCAGAGAACAAGCTGATGGTCCACCCAGAAATACGAGGAGACCAACAATCCCACAAATCAGAAAAAGAGAACAAAGAAATTAGGGGAATCAGGCAAATCAAGGAGATCAGAGAAATCAAGGGAACCAGGAAAATCAAGGAAATCAGGGGGACAACAAATAAGGCCTCCTTTTCAAAATAACTATGTGAATTAAGAATTATGATGGGTATTTTGAGGACAACATGAACTGATGTGACGATAAAGAAACATAGGTATTTTTTACTAAAGAAGAACATGACTAGTTCATAGATGCAAGTGATATCTTTATGCAAGATGAGGAGGAAAGGTTATTAGTATAAAGGAAATATTACCAAGTAGGATTGCAGGATGCCATGACGCAATTCCAGAGACAATACAATCTTCAAAATCAGAGAATGCTTGAAAACCCCCCAAAGGGAAATCCTAACAAAGAATATCAGAGTAACATACCCTCTTCAAGTCAGCCCAGAAAGGATTATATTGCAAAGGATTCTACTGCAAAAGGTATTGTGGACAAAGGAAGAAAGAAAGAAGAGCCCTAGAAGAAAACATTAGAGGCGAGGAAAGAAACGGTCACCAAAGAGGCAGAGAAAACCTCATCCTCCTTTAATTTTGAAAGTGATATGGAAAAGATCAAAATTTTTGTACCATTCAATGAATTGATCAAGAACAATGAATATAGAAATATGATCATAAATATGCTTAAGATGGAACAAACTTCTAATACCCTGAACGTACAAGATGATCACCCTGCCATCTTATTTGGACCAAGAGTAGAAGAAACTAGTGATAATGAAGAAGTCCCCCCTTTCTATGTCAGCCTAAAAATCCATGATATGACTCTGCACAATTCCATGTTGGATTCAGCAGCATCTCATAACCTAATGCCCAATGTGGTCATGGACCAACTAGGCCTGGACATCACAAGGCCTTACAAAGACCTATTCTCTTTTGATTCCAGGAAGGTGAAGTGCCTGGGTCTTATCAAATATCTGGTGGTATATTTAACATAGATCCCAGCAAAGAACATGGTTATGGATGTAGTGGTTGTTGATATTCCTCCCAAGTTTGGCATGTTGTTATCAAGGTCTTGGGTTGCAAAATTAAAGGGAACTTTCCAGATGGACATGTAATACGCCACCATCTCTTTATTTGGTCAAGACAAAAGGTTGTACAGAGAGGTTTTTCTCAAATACATGGTCAACAACAAGTCACAACCGAGTAATCATCACATCTAGTCTGTGGAAACTGATTTGGGGTCTTCCATTTTCTTCAATGACCTATGTTTTGAAGAGAAAGAACCAGAAATTGATATGGCTGACAAAGAGAGATCTGATCAACAGATTGAGGAGTTTTCAGAGAAACATGATAACACAAAAGATCAGATATGGAAGATGAGTTTCGATGGAGCTTCCTTCATAGAGGGAGAAGGGGTTGGCATATGGATCAATCACCCCAAAGGAGATTCAAAATTGTGTTCTTATAAACTTGTTTTTGAGTGCACAAATAACATGCCCGGATATGAAGCATTAATATTGGGGTTGAAGGTTTTGAAAGAATTGGGTGTCAAAATAATTGTATTACATGGAGACTCTGAGCTAATTATCAATCAAATCAAAGGCATATACCAAGCATAACATCCTAGACTGAGGGCTTATAGGAACCTAGTACTAGACCTCCTGGAGAAATTTCCAGAGTATAATCTTTCAGAAATTCCAAGAGAACAAAATCATATTGTTGATGCCTTGGCTACTTTAGCAGTGGTTTTCAAAGTTCCAATATTCCCTAACAGAACATACAAGGTTGAGGTCAAGTACAGGCCAGCAGTACCAGATAATATTAAATACTGGCAGGTTTTTGAAGATGAAAAACATATAGAAAGATTCCTCAAGATGGAGAATGAATTTGAGAATCTGAACATTGATGAAGAATATTTTGATGAAGAGGTATATCCAGCTTCTTTCACAAAGGATGTGTACTTCGAAAATCAGATTGCAGGCAGAGACATAATTCAGCTGAAGAGTAACATCATTCCCAAGGGCCTGGTTCCATTGGAAAAAATGTTTGATAATAATGATGTGGCCAGAAGTCCAAAAATTAAAGTAAATGAAGGGGATGTGGAAGATTGCAATATTGGGACTAAGGAGGACCCAAAGATCATTAAGCTATCCAGAACACTCATCCCTAAAGTCAAGGAGAGATATATAAAATTAATGATAGAATTCCCTGATGTTTTTGCCTGGAGCTATGATGATTTGAAATTTTATGACACCAGTATAATTCAGCATGTTATCCCAATCAAAGAAGATCATAAACCTTTCAAACAAAAATTAATAAGGATAAATCCTTTACTGTTGCCTTTGATTGAGAAAGAAGTAAAAAATATATTTGAATCCAAGATCATAGTATCCCTGAGGTTTTCTAAATGGGTAGCAAATCTGGTGTCGGTTAGGAAAAACAGTGGGGAAATCAGGTTGTGTGTGGATTTCAGAAATCTAAACAGAGTATATCTAAAATACAACTACCCACTACCTAAGATGAATCACATTTTACAGAAAGTGGTGGGTTCTCAGAAAATGTCAATGTTGGATGGATTCTCTGGATGCAATTAGATTATGGTGCGTGTTGATGATCAGGAAAAGACAACATTCACAACTCCATGGGGAACATTCATGTATGCCAAGATGTCTTTTGGGCTCATGAATGCAAGGGAAACATTTCAAAGAGCTATGGACATAGATTTTGTTGATGAAAAGGACAAGTTCATTGTGATCTACCTAGATGATATCACTGTGTATTCTATTTCAGATGAAGAACACCTCAAGCATCTAAGAAGGGAATTTCATAAGTGTAGAAAGTTCGAAATCTCGTTGAACCCTAAGAAGTCAAATTTCGCCATGGAAGAAGGAAAGTTGTTGGTTCACATTATTTCAAAAGAGGGGATAAAGGTATATCCCAACAGAGTTGAGGGGATCTTAAAAATTAGCATACCCAGGAGTAAAAAGGAGGTACAATATTTCCTGGGAAAAGTGAACTTTCTCAGAAGGTTTATCCCTAACTTGACCAAAATCATAAAGTATATTACCAACATGCTCAAGAAAGGAAATGAAATAAAGTGGACCCCTGAAGATAGAAAATCCTTTGAAGACATCAAAGTGGAATTAACCAAGGCTCCAGTACTATCAATCCCTAATTTTGAAAAGGACTTCATATTGTTCTCTTTTTCCTCAGAACACACTATTGATGGTGTTTTACTACAAAAAGATGAGCAAAATTTTGAGAAGCCCATAGCTTATTACAACAAGACATTGAGGGATGCCCCTTTGAAGTATGATATCATGGAGAAGCAAGAATATGAACTAGTCAAGGCGTTGAAAGAATTCAGAGTTTACATCTTGCATTCTCATACCATTGTTTATGTGCCTAGTAGCTCAGTGAAAGACATCCTAACCCAGCTTGATCTTGAAGGAAATAGAGGTAAATGGATAGCAGTGTTATTAGAATATGACATTGAGATCAAACCTACCAAGTTGATCAAGGAACAGGGGCTTGCAAAGCTGATGGAACAGACCAATTGTGAAGTCCTAGGGGTAAATTTCATTGCAGACCTGACAGAGAGTGCAAAAGAAGAGAGAACTCCTCAAATATCGCAGAAATTTCTTAACTCCACATGGTATGCAGATATCATCTATGTGTTGAAAAATTTGTAGGCTCCTCCTGAGTTTAGTTTTAAAAAAGGCAAGATTCTTGAAACTGAAGGCAACAATTTTTTGTAAAGTAAATCAATCTCTATATTAGAAGGATCCAGGGGGGATTTTATTGAGCTACTTGCTAGAAGAAGAAGCAAAAATGACCATCAGATAATTCTATAAGGGTGATTGTGGGGGCCACCATTATTGGAAAACCATTGTGCATAAGATTTTGAGGGTTGGGTTCTATTGGCCTAACATTTTTTACAATGTATATAAAGAGGTTTCAAAATTCCATGAATGTAAATTTTTTTATGGGAAGGGAAAATTGTAGCCTCTGCCTTTGAAACCCATCTCTGTGGAAGATCATTTTAGACAGTGGGGCCTTGATTTTATAGGGGAAATACATCCACAATCCTCAGCCCAACACAAGTGGATTCTGAAAACAACATATTATTTCACTAAATGGATTGAGGCAGTTCCCACCAGGCAAGCAACAAATGTTGTTATCATCTAATTTTTATAAGAAAATATTTTGTCCAGGTTCGGGTGCCCAACCATGATCATAACAGATAACGCAACAACTTTCAAATCCAAGAAAATGGAAAAAATTTGCAGTGATTACAATATCACCCTTGGCCATTCTACAACTTACTACCCTCAAGGAAATGAATTGGTTGATTCCTCAAATAAAATCCTAGTCAGAATTATCAAGAAACTGTTGAAAGATAAAAAAAAAAAGGGCTTGGCATAAAAATCTCATCCATGCACTATGGACTGACAGAATAACCCCAAATAGATCTATAGCCACATCCCCCTTCCATATCATTTATGGTACAGAGGCAATATTTCCTACATCATTAGGGTTACTAGTGATGAGGTTGTTGCAAGAGCAGGATGCAGAAACAAATGCCACTTGAAGAAGAAAGGATGAACTAATCAGTGTTCAACAAACAAGGGAAAAGGCTTTCAATAATGCTCAGTTGTGCCAAGACAGGATCGAAGAGGATTTCGACAGGCGACCAAGGTGGATGAATTCAAACTGGGAGACTTTGTACTAAGATGGGACGCCATAAATGAAGATAAAGGAAAGGATGGGAAGTTTGACCATATATGGTTGGGACCTTTCAAGATTGTAGCATATCATGGAAGTAATGCCTACCTACTTCAAGAGAGTAGTGGAGACATCGCTGGAGGAGGGATTGTGAATGGCAAGTTCCTCAAACATTATATCATTTAAGAGATCATCACCCTTTCCATTCATTGTACACAATCATTTTCGTGTTTTCCTTTTTGCATGAAGAAGTTGAAATAAAAGAAGCATAGTTGAAGCCCGAGGTGAAGGCCCTGAGATATGTTGGGGCGATTTTGAGTTTTTTAATAAAGGTTGGTAGATTCAGATTGTAGGAATAAATCACATCCCAATGGGTAGGCACTCAGTATACCGTTCTTTGCTACCTCTCATGGAGCATAACATCCCCAGTTGGAGCCTATGTTATCACCATAACAATATTTTTTATGGAATCAAAATCTCGGGATGTAGCGAGGGGTCAAACCAATGTAGAGACACGATAAAATGGAGGATAGAGCCACATCTAGAGGAATAAAGCTAAATCTAGTAGGGGCGCGAGATTTATGGGACCTAGTAGGTCATGGATCTGAGACATCCCAAATCGACGGTCAGAAAACATATCAAGCGCGGAACTAGCGCGAAGTTTAATTGTTTGAGAGTGGGCCGATAAAAATACCATGGTTTCAACTCATGACCATGTTGCACCACCAGAGGCATATTAGGGAGAAAAGTAGTCTACTCCAAACCGCTTTGACTCGTCCCCAATATCAGGAAGAGTATATAAGGAGAGGACCCTCGTCATTATTTTATGATATTTCAAATCATTTGAATGTTTGAAATTTGGTGCAACTACTCCATTCGAACTGAGGATCAATAATGCACCAGTCTCACACGTTCTTTTCTCATTCGCAGGTATTTTTCATTATTGCCATGGACCCTATCATTATGTCCATAACAGAACAAGATCATGCCTCGAAATAAGAAGCCCTAATTTACAGAGACTCTGATGTATTTGACACGGAAATAACCATCTCACTCATCTCTATATCTAGATCCAATTTCTCAGATAATGTAGGGAGACAAATAAATTTATTTGAAGCAGTCCAAGCCTCCATTGTCCCTTACGCCGTCGAAGTTGCATTCCCATTCCCTGAGTTCATAAGTTGGTGTGCAAAACAATACTCACAGGAAGAGAAGGTATTTTTAAATAAGTTAGGGGTAGAGGTCATGTGTAGAGTAGATATCCCATCAATTTGATACGCCCTTGGCATACCAAAGTATCCTTCCACAACGTTTGAACCCTTCGAGGAAGAAAAGCTAATTACAGTCTACAGAGAATGCCCCTCCGAGGTCAAAATCCTGTTTTTGCAGACCATTGTTAAACCCAAAAATTATTCTAAGAGTCTGTCTTTTCCTATGAATGTAAGCGTCATGGTTATTGAAGTCCAGTGGTCCTATTCCATATTCAATCATATTTTAGGTTTAGATAATGACAAATTTTTAATTGAGGTCTCATTAGGCTTCCTGCTAACCTTTTTCTAGTCGAAGTCCAGTCAGTCATTCTGTATTGATTTTGAAGAGTTCATAGTTGACAATGTACACAAGAAGCTAGTGAACTTCCAATCACTAAGACACTTCAGGTATTACACACACTTGTTTAAGATGTTCCTAGAGACAAACAAGATAGATTTTCTTGAAGCAACATTCATCTCAACTGAATGCAAAAGGATCAAAATCCTCATTTTCATAAATAAGATCATGTCCAGATTTTATAGCCTGACCTTCAATACTAGTCTATCAAGAGTCCTGGAGAACATGAAAAGTTATTTGTAGCCAAATACAGAAAGTAGAGTGGGAGATTGGGTGTTTTTCATGCATTCTACAGTAATTTGGGTATATGGGTGCCCAGAAGCACCTTATCTGCTACTGATTTTTCTGACACCCAGATTCTTTGCCTTGGAGTTCATCCGATAAAGAATCACCTCAGAAACAAAACATTTTCTGAAAATGCACAAAGCATCCAACCTAAAATTTCCTTTCATAATAGGACCCTTTGTTGTGAAGACTAGATCTTGCTTGCCTCAGATCCAGGCCAAGCTCAAGGAGTTTGGATTTGCACAGCTACAAGGGAGAAAATATGATCCACGTCAGGTCATATCTAAAAGAAGATTGATGAGTAAACATGGCCCTTATGAACATGAGTATGTTGAAGGTTTTGATAAATTGGCAAATCTAGAAACCTATGCAGATATGGAAGTCATTGTGTAGCTTGATAAGACACAACAAATAGGGTCAACCCTACAACCGACTCAGACACAAAAAAATCCTCCAAGGACGATTATTAAATCTCCCAAGATGAGTGTTTATAGCAAAAGGAGTAGTTCAGAGGCCCTGGGCACCAACGGTCAGCAAAATGTTCCCAAGAAAATGAAAATCACACAATCTCCACAGATAGTAGACCTGGAGAAAGAAGAACCTAACGAGAAAATGAGCATGGAAATGGTGGAGAGTGGGACCAAAAATGAAGAGGCTGGTACAGGAAGCATGCCACAGAGTGAAAGAAGCTCAAGGGATTTCAGCAGTAAGAAACATGTCTTTGATAAGACACCTGGAGCAGTCTACCAATCCAAAGAAGATTTAGCAAATCAATATGTTGTAAAAGGGAGCTTAGCCATGAGTGAAATAAGAGATTTGATACCCGAAGTAGAAATGATTTCTAGCATAAGTCTTCCTTGTTTTCAGTCAGGGATATAGAAAAGAAGACACTCAACATAGAAGTGGCGGATGAGAATAAAGTGTCTGAAATTAAGTTGCATTATGAAAATATCAGTACCCCAGACAAGGTGAAATTTCACTGAAACACCAACGCCATGTTGTATTCGGACTACCTAAGTCTGAGTTTGAGGGTTTCAAGGCTGATAAATCACACACTTAAGTTGGAGGGACAATTGGGGCAAGAAAAAGCATCTAGCAGAGCCTTGCAAACTCAACTCAAGAGATTAGAATCTGAAGGCCCTCAAGGGGTAAAATCTTTCTTAGAAGCGAAAGACAAGATGATTCAAAGCATGAAGAAGAGGCTAAAGATGTTTGCCACAGAGAATTTACAAACAACAGAGTTGGTTGCTCTAGAATAAGAAAAAGAGACATTTCGACAGTAAGCACTAAATTACAAGGCCAAAGTATTGCAGCTGGAAAAGGAAAAAGAGGATTGGTCACAAGGACATGTAGAGGTGTCAAACATGGTTGCAGTTGTACCTGGTGCATCAGGAGCTGGGTCAAGAACTGAAGAAATTGTCCAAGCTATATCACAAGTTAACTTTAATACGAGAGAAATCAAAAGCCTTAAGTTATAGAAAATTTGCAGCAAGAAATGAAAATAAAGGATGAGAAGATGACCCAATTCCAAAAAGAAAATCAAGATTTGCAGGAAAGAGTAAGCAAGTTGAAGACGAGGTTGAAGGGTAAATCACTTTTGCAGGGAGCAACATGTAATATGGGATTCTATTGTTGTTGAAGCTGCTAAGTTCAGGGTGTACCTAAATTTCATAAATGATAAAGATAACATGGCTATCACTGCCCGAAGAAGGTGTATTGTTGTATATGAGACATTGGCGAAAAATCCCTTAGAGTGGACCTAGAACGCTATAAATTTGTTGAATTTTGTTCCCACTGATGAAATTTAGACCATTAGGGTCAAATACAGGGTTACACTGATCATTTTGGCTGGGAGGATCATTGCTAAGCACAACTTTCTCAAGTCAGTTCAAACCAAAGCCATACAGATGGAGCAGAGTATACAGGAATTCAAGGATCTGTTTGAACAATTGTTTATCAAAGGCCTCCCACCATTTTGGGATGGCAAAGGGAAATTATACGATCAATAGGAATACAATTCTCTCCTCTCCCGGTGCAGAATGGATCATTCCAAGTTTGAAGGCATGGGGGAAAACTTGAAAGGACCAAATTTGGTAGAATATTTGACCATAGATTTTGAAATCTTAAATTAGTTCAAGACTGTAAAGATCGGGCTGCCAACTATGACTTATGCTACTTGTATCGACCTGGAGATCCTGATAAAGGAAATGATGGATTACGAGATTCCTTCTGACTTACAGTGGAAAGAGATCGTGCAGATAGGCAAGACAAAATGCAATTTTCCAGTAACCAGCAAATAGCCTCTAGGTGTCATCATATTAGCGAGTTCGACAGAAGATCAAAGCAAGGCAGATGGCAAAGACAAGAGGAGAGCAGTCGAACAAATCAGTCGTTAGTTTATGAAACGTTTTTGTTTAATCATTGTAAATCAGTTCACATGTCGAGACTGCCAGTTGAAATTATTGTGGTCATTTTTAGAAGCTGAAATGTTTTAGTTCAACCATTGTAATCAAATTGTATAAGTACTAGAAGTTCTAAATGAATTAATGTTAGCAGAAGTGCAAGGGCACCTTTTTAGTTGTTTTGACCTCTATTGTAATTTTCCGGAGCTGAATTCAATACATATGCAGAAGATTTTGAAGTCTCTATGAAAAGATTCTAATGGTGGTGATATGAGTTTTGTCTCCTTTCATTGTATGTATTTCCCGTGTTCTTTAATTCCACTTGCACTGTCTTCTGTTTAAATTGGATAGTTAAAAGCTCAGAATTCATCTTATGATGCTCTCAACTTAAGCAATTTAAACTGTGTGTGATTCTTATTAACTAATTCAAAATTCATTTCAGTAATGCTCTGATGCAGTTATTTGTTTTCTCTTTCTTCCTACACTCTGCTTAAACTCAATTTACAGCTCAGATTCATTGCCTCATTTAGCCTTTATCCTCTAGAGAGTTCTACCGGCCAATCATTGTTTTCATTCACTTTCAGAATTTTGACTCCATAACCCTAAGTGTCCCTCCCCTTCCCTGCCAGCAACTTTATAAAAAAAACCCAAAACAAACTAAATCTAGCCACCGAATTCAAAACAAATATCAGGTGACATGAGAGAGCCCTCTCTGAGTTGAGCAGGTTAGTGCCCAGCTCTAAAGTTGGTAGAAACAGTTACCTATGTCGTTTGTATATCAGCCGAACAAAATTTACAAAGTGCTAACAAACCCTACACCATTTTTTTCCTTGGATCAGTTTTTCCAACTGAGTTCTCTATCTACTAGCCAATCTCCCACATTTCCTGATTTATTCACAATGAGATCATCCATTGATTAAATTTTTATCCATCATGAATACAATTGATTTTAGGAATTTTAATTAAATTTCATTCTTTGATTATTGTAATTGTTATAAGGAGGCATCACATAGAGGTTAACGTTGAGGAAGAGGGAAATGCCCTCTCATCTGTGGTGATTTTTATTATATTTAATTATAAAGTATCATATTGTATGTTAATTGATATAATTGTGGAATAAAATTATAAGAATATTATTTCCTTTTCAAGTCTTCAGAAAGATGAAAAACTCCCAAACATAAGAAGACTCAAGCCTCTAAATCTAAGAGGAGGAATATCATCTTTGGGGATGGACTTAGTAGTGGTGAGGGGGGGAGGGTCAATGAATGACCCATTATGTATCTCGGCCACGATGTGTTATTTTGGGAATGAGGTGCCATTTTTCATTTAGGGAATGAACCCCTTTCTTCCATGTTTGAGCATGAGGTGCCTATTGGTCAAATTATATGTATAATTTTTTGACATTAAATCATCAATTCGAGAGTCTGTAAACTTAGATATGAAAGAAAAATATATGCAAGATCAGATCCTATCCTATCCTATCTACAAATCATTCAGAATTTAAATCTAGGAGATATGTGCTAATTGGGGTGTCAACAAAGAGCCCCTTCACTATACGCTACAATCTTTCACAATGAATTAACAAAGTGTTCGTGCAACCTCGAAGAGTTTCAATGTGTATCCCTTCCCTTCAATAAGCAATCTCTCTTCTACCAAGCAACCAATGCAAATGCGAGAGAAAGGAAATATATGAGACATGGTGATCATTGGGGTGTATATCTTCACTGGGCCAAATAATAGAAAGGATTTTCCATGGGAACCAATCCCAATATTTCACCTACTCCAATGGTCAGGTGTTCAATGGATTCGAAAGCGGAATTTCACTCATGAACTATGGCCTTCAATGGAAGATCTAACCTCTGCAATGATCCCCACAACATAAATCGAAAGCAAGCTTAATGAAGATAAATAAAATCAAATGCAGAAATGAAACAAACCACACTTCATCCATCATTGAATATTTCTTACTCTATGAAAAGAACCAATCCGGTTCTTATGACGGGCATCCATCATAAATGGAATAAATAATTGTAATCCATACTAAACAAGAAAATGTATTGAATAAGAATGTATATAATGAGATAAAATAGATAATATATGATGAATAGATATACAATGAGAGTGCCAAATATAGAGAGAACCTAAAGGAACATATGGTGACCATACATGAAAGGATGCGTCCCTTATACAATTAATAACTATTTATTATTATTATTTATGATTATTATCACTTAATATTATATATATATATATATATTGTATGTTACATTGTGTTCCCCTTAAAAATGTTTTATCATCAAAGAATGATTAGAGAAGGACCTATCTCTTGTTCTAACTCGAACCAACTTCTCATGATCTTTTGTTTTTGTAACTATGACACTTGAAGAAACAAAATGATATAATCTTCGAATTCCCGAAGTAATATGCTGTATCTTTTTGGAAGCAATCCATCCCAAATCTACTTTCATTGAAATTGTTTGATGATTGATTGTATGGGATAGGATTTCTTATTTTAGGCTTCCCTAGAAGTTGTCGATTTTGTCTTCAATCTTTTTCAATGTTGTAGATTAGTTGTTGGTAAGAAGAACATTGTTTGGATTCCTCTTGACCTTGTTGTTGGTCGTAACGACTCTTTTGAATTGGATAACGATAAGGCACCCAAATCTCTTCTGAATATTGTTTATTTGATCTTTCTTCAACTTTTGATGTTTCTGGTAATTCAATTGGATCCATGTTTGTTTCTTTCTCTAAGGTTTGGATTTTTTGAACTAGAAGATTCTCTACTTCAACTGATTTAGTCATTGTTTTTTTGTGATCTAGCTCTTCTTGTAAAGACTTCTTATCATGCTTTATCTTTCTAATTTGGGTAAGTAATTCTTGATTATGTCGCCTTAAACGTAAAAGTTCTTCCTTATTTCCTGACTTGTCGTCTTCATTTTTTTATTCCAAATTTTCCGTTATTTCGTTCTTTAAACTTTTAATTTGTGCAAGCAATTGTTGATTAAGGATTCTTAGGCGAGAGATTTCTTCATCATTTTCGGATAATTTCTTCTCATTCTTTAACTTCTTGATTTGTTCAACCAAGCTTTGATTATGGTTCTTTAAACAACAATTCTCTTCATCTTTCTCTGTTAATTTCTTAATGAGATTGTGATTAGTTTGTTCTAACTTCTAATCCCTTTGTTTCTTATCTTTTGACTCGTTTATTTGTACCAATAGCTTTTGGTTATGATTTTTTAAGTAAGAAATGTCTTTGTCTTGTTCTAGTAATTTTCCCTCAAGATTTTGTTTTGTCTCTCTTTTTGGTTTTTTGGCATTTGCTCCAACCCAACTTGAAATTGTAAATTTTTG
>ML799415.1:319553-342909 GCA_009831015.1 Picea engelmannii
CTTGTGCTTCTACATCTTGAATATATTGTGATCTCCATGTGTTGATGAATCTTGTATGCACTTAAAAACTCAATAAATTAGTAGTAGTTAGTGATTCCAAGAAAGAATTTGGCTTGGGATCATTACATATGATCGATAAGATTATCCGTAAGATAATCGGTTGTTGGTATGATGCACTATGCCCACTTGAGTCTTTGATATGGCTCATCATATGTGTGCTCAATATCTTCTAAATCAGATTTGGAAATCAGAAATGATTGGAAGGAGACATCATCTCGAATGTTTGGAACAAGAGGATGTGCATAAGTCTCTACATGTGGCTCTTGAGATGCATGCATGGCGCATGCATAAGTCTATTCAAACTTAGAAGCTTGTTCTTCCTATGGATTTTTTGTTGGCTTTGTCTTGTCAATATCTTGCATGCATTCTTCATGATAATCCTTATTCCCGAATAGGACCTCCAATTCAGTCCATACTTCATCTGGAGTTTAGAATGATTCAACATGAAGTAGTAATTGCATTTCAAGAGAAACAGACATCCAGATAAGTATGAACGACATAGATTATTTTTTGAAAAAATCATTTTTCTCATCGAAAAAATTAGGATATGCTTATGTTGCCATTTTATTTTTATACAAGCCTCTACTTCTTAGAAGAAATAGAGTCTTTGGCTTCCACTCGAAATAATTGTGCAACGTAAGAAGCGTTGACAATGAAAATTCCATTCTTTTTTACTGCTGCAAATGAATGATTGTGCACCTTGCTCGTAGCAACCTGTGGGATCTAATACCATGTGAAGTTTGGGTGAAACCCTGAAACCTACATAGAGAACCTAGCTAGAGAAATTCACACAAATCTTGCAAAAGAAACAAAGAGAGAGAGAAGCAAGAATGAGACAAAAGAATGAATGAATTGTATTACAGTATTCATATTAAATTGAATGTCATGAGTACATATTTATAAGACTCTCTAGGATAGAGGAGTAATGCAAATTAGGTTTATATTCTAGTTCATGCACATGTAATAGCAAAAATAAACTCCCTCTTAGTATTCGTTAACTAGCCATAAATGGAATTAGCTAGTTATAAATGGAGTTATTCATGCATAAATGGAGTTAGCTAATTCATCGAATAAAACAAGATTTGGGGTATATACACATGGGAGAGTGGTGCCTCTAACTATAATCCTATGTCACAAGTCCAATGGAATCAACAATTCATTGATCTGATTCTTGCTAATCATTTTATGACGAGTTGCAATGCATTTCCTAAAGTCATTCAGGGACACTTGTTGAATTTGTGCCAGGGGCATAAAATCTAAATTGAGAAACAAAATTGAGTGTCATAAGCTCTTGCAAGTGTGTTTGGACAATGGAAACATGATCATGTTTTCCACATGCTCTTGGAGTAGAGTTTTTAAAACTTGACCCTTTAATGCAAAATTACATTGCATGTTACAGAACAAAAGCCTTGTTTCATAATTCCTCGAATAAAACAAGATTTGGGGTATCGATGTATGGGAGAGGAGTGCATTGCATTGCATCGCTATTGAGCATGTAAAACCATGCAAAATAATGTGCTTTTGAATATGATCAACGTTATTGTGACTCTTGTTGTAGAAGACATGGAGAAATAGGTTAGCATGGCTCTTGTTGTATAATTTTGGTCAAACAAGCCTAGCATTGAAAGTTTACAATGTCCTTGAATGTCCATTGGAGTGGAGTCTTCATACCTAATGTGAGGCTAGGGTTTAGTAAAACCTCCATAAGAGCATATCATAAGGTGTAGGCATGTCAACATAAGAGCATAATGTAAGAGAAATTTTCAAGACCTCCATAAGAGCATTTAACCTAGAGCATAACAAAAACTTTAGGCATCTAAATATAAGAGCATATACAAGTTTATTGTCTTAGTCATATAAACATTTTCTTGTTCTTTCTAGCTAATTATGAGATTTTTGGAAGGTGATTGCACTTTTCATGATTATAAAATTTAAACAATCTTGATAAAACAAAATTGCATCATTTTGACATGCAACATTAGGATTTTTGAATTAAAACACCACATAAAAATTTCTTGATGTGCAAGGTGGCATGTCAAATTTCAACTTCTCGATACTCCAAAACATTTTTTAGGGTTGACTCAAATAAGTTAGTGAGATTAATGTTTATGTCAAAAATGGCATCGGGTGTGGTTATTTATTTGGTGGAAAATTTTGTGTGGTTATTTATTTGGTGAAAAAATTTGAAATTTTTACTTGGAATTGTGTTTAAACTTATACTTTATTTTATGCATGGAAATTTGATTTTTTTTTCAAAGTAGGAAAAATTTTATAATACTCAGGACAATAGGTATAGCCTCAATTGATATAATCTAAAGACCTCAACATATAACTACATTATTGTGTGCAAACAAAATCTGGCCACCTAAAATATTTTGTTGATGCTCAGTAAGGGGGAGGACTTTAACTCCTGCTAGATGCCTCTAGGCCACTAACTAGTTTCCTTATATCCAAGGAAGAAAGAAAATCTCTTAGCGAATTAGAAGCAGTTTTAGGTCATACTCCACTACCAAAGGTGGTTTCTCATTTGGGCATCGCTAAAAGGGGTCATGTGGTATTCAAAAGCATCTAGCCTTTACTCCCATACATGAAGCTTGGATAGTAGAACATGACTGTAGTTTAACCTCTTTTCTGCGAGGAGGGAATTTTGATTATATAACTGAGTCTATTTTAATTTCAAATTATTTGAATTAAAAAAAAAAAAATTAAACTACCCTCACCATAAATGATAAGACTTTAAAACATACTCCTATGCTCTTTTATAGAAGTAAGTTAAAAAGTAGACAAACTCTATAATTTTTACATGAAAAGTTTTCCTAAAATTTGATAAGAATTTAATTGAAAATAAAAATGAAAATTTACCATAACAAAAAAAATTGAATTTATCTCTTTTTTAACCCTTTCATATCATTTATAATTAATACATAAAATTGTACTCCATGAACAACCACCTACCTTAGTTATTTTTGCCTTCTAATTTTCTCCTTTTTGTTATTATAACTAAGAATTAAATTAAACCAAAAGGTGAAAACGAATGAACAGCCACCTACCTTACTTTTGCCTTTTGATTTTCTCCTTTTGTTCTTATAACTAAGAATTAAATTAAGCCAAAAGGTGAAAACGAATGGCTAGTTTTGTTTCTTGTATCCAACGTTATCTTACTTTCTTGGAACAGCACTTGAATGAAACAAATTGAACTTATAATTAATACATAAAATTTTACTCTATGAACAACCACCTACCTTACTTTTTCCTTCTCATTTTCTCCTTCTGTTCTTATTGTTTCTGTCTGGTATCCAATGTTATCTTACTTTCTTGGAACAACACTTGAATGACACAAATTGCACTTAATCTGTGGCCCATCAACCACGCACTCACTGATTAAGAAAGTTGGGTATTGATGAGCTACTCATTGATTAACGAAGACCAAATTCAATTTTCAGAGTTTCCCATTTAATAACGCCTTATCATTGATCACACCTCCCTTACTATTGGAGCTGCTCCCTATCACTGGATTGCTTGGCATTTCTTATCACGATCATGACCATCAACCTACTTTTCGTAGATGTTAAGCGATCAGCAATGGATTATTGGTTTTTCTTGGGTGAATATGTGAATCGAATCGAAGCAAAGCGATGCATTATTGCGCAGACTCAAGCATCACCGCATCCTCATTCATTAATAAGATCAATCCAAATCCACAACAATGTGTTAGATGCATTGGCACATGGGAACTTGAGCTGGGTCAATCAACTACAACTACCATAGAGTCATCATCATGGATGGAATTTGAAGGGCAAATTGTGAGTAACTTGCTCGTCAAATATAGTTAATAATTTTTTGTAACTCTCAACATTTTTCATAAAAAAATTTAAAGTAATGCTGTTGTTAAAACTATTAAGTTTGATGGGTTATTTGGTTTTCAAATTCCTACCCTATCGTTGTCAAAGACCCAAAAAAAAAAAAAAAAACTAATTTTGATGTTTAAGCATTTTTTTCAATGTTTTAAAACCTCACAAACATCATTAAAAACGCGAAACCTTTTGAATCAATGATTAACATTTTTAATTCCAAAATGAAACATTATTAATCATCATCAATGGATTTTGTTACACATCATGCAATGTCATTATACAACTAAGTGTATGGGTGTGTATACACATACAAATGTAGATATATATGTAGGTATGCACACGTGTATACATGCAAGAACACACATACACACATTCTCCCAAATGTACCATGTTTGTGGGAATGTTGTTCCATTATCATACATTACATCCAACTCCCTATATTGATAAGTGATGTGTCCATGAAAATTGTAACATGAAGATACTTATATTATTTGTTATCATATATTTGTAGGTACCCATTAGATAAATAAGAAAAAATACTTGGCCTCCCATGCACTACCTCTAATAGATGGGCCTGTTAATGTCTTACTTTTGTCACCCAAAGAGAATAAGTGTTGACTCTTTGAAAACATCCTAAAATGGTTTAAATACGATGTGAAATCTTGAAAAAATGCAAACATCCTTGGCTTCATTGACATATGCTTCATTTCCTTCAAAAACAAGTGTAGTTGCACACATATCGAGGTTATACATGTGTGGGTCGTTTGACATGGCTAAACTTAATTACATGATACATGGCCAATGTGAAAATATTTCCTAAAGTCAATTTTTATCAAACGGTATGCACCCATCTACACAATCGTGGGATTTCTCAAGTATTGGCCATTAACATGCTCAAAATCCCTAGGAAGAACCCTAGTCTTATAAGAGGGCCTATTTCACACCTTCTTATAATATTTGGAATGAGTCTTAATGTTATGTTGTTGAAATTTCAATTCGGTACTCACTTTGTCCTCATATTTCCTTGTTTTGACATAGCCATTACCATAAGCAATGGGAAAGTTAGTTTGGAGATGCAAGTGACTCAAGAGAGCCCTAAGAGGAAGAACCCAAAGGTGAAGGATAATGGAGTTACTACAACATTGGCTCACTATTGTAATACATGCAAGTGACTCAAGAGAGCTCTAAGAGGAAGAACCCAAAGGTGAAGGATAATGGAGTTACTACAACATTGGCTCACTATTGTAATACATGCTATGACATCATAACTTGTGCCATAGATACCTTATTAAGGTTGCCTCATATGCACAAACCTAGACCTGCATTTTTTGCATCACATTGTGTCCCTATATTTGACACACCAAATGGGATTGTGACACTCCATGTCACTTTTCATCACATTATGCCATAATTTTTCATAATTATGCATTACATTGATCTTCAATTGGCAATATTGCAATGTAATTTGTGTTGTAATAGGTCTTTCTTTGTATCATGGTTGAGTCATATTGTGTAACAATGTGTTCAATACACTATGCAATGTCAGTTGCATGTCTTATATGCCATCTAAGGATCGAATGCATGGGATTTGGTGTGTGTCTTAGCTATCATCTAGGTTGGATTCTTAGATTTGATGTCTAGGTTGAGTTGTGTGATGTACCTATAAAGTATAATATGGGGTACCTAGGGAGGTACCCAAGGGGGATAATTAGTGTCATGCAACCATAAACATGGAATAGGCCCACTTAGTAGTTGGTGGGTAATAAATAGGTCCACTAGGTAGTTAGAGGGAATAATATAATAATGAGAGGTAGTTGGCATAGAACTTAAGAAAAACTCAAGATAAAGTATATATACACATGAACATCATTGTATTATACATGTTCCATATTGTATTGTAGCAAATATGGTTTATGGAGTGATTTGTTCCATTATTTGATGGTTTTACCCTACCTTAAGGGTTCTCTCTATATTCTTGAGTCTATTATTGTGTGGATGATTTTACTATTTTGAAGTTAAGGGTTTATCTTTTATCTTTTATCTACAATTGTATTAGGGCTCTTTCTTGGGCACGAAAGAGGAAGATATTTTTTTTGTTTTTGCAGATTTTTCATGAGACAAAGAGGGTCATGACACTCAGATATATTCCTATATAATTATATGTAGAACTTGAAGAAACCAATTGCATACCTGAATTCCTCTCAAAAAATACCCACTTTAAGAGAAAATGTGATTCAGATCAGAGTTTAGGAAGTGAAGATATCGCTAATAAATAAAATCAACCACCTTAGGGATTTTATATTATACTTGTGGCTTTATTCTAAGTATTGTAGAGAAAATAACTTTTCATAGATTCCTCAAATCAAAGCCATACCAAATCCATGTGAAGGAGAATTTCAACAATTTCAATTTCACATATTATATGATATACTTTTGAGTCATATTGAGGCACTTACGATCAACTACGAACTTGTGGAAAACACTCCAAACACAAACCAATAGTTGGACTTTATTGCCATAAATATTTTGATGCCCCTTGTTAGCTCTTTGTAAACTTCGTTCGGCTGAGAAATGACAGAGGCAACCTACAAACCAACTTTGAGACCCGAAACTAGCCTTTTGGACCTGGAGAGGGCTCTCCTGGGAGACTTTGTCTGTACAGAATATGGCTTTAAGCTATCGGCTAGATTTTACACCTTTTTAAATAACAATTTCTAGTTCTATTGGCGAAAGAGAGTAAGACCTCGAGTTATGGAGTCGATTTAAGAAAATGATAGAAACAAATGACTTGGTGACTGAACTTGAGAGGATAAAGGCTAAGTAAGCAACAATTTTCAGTTTAAAATCATTGTGTGTGGCGAGGGGAAAACACATGAAGCAACTTGGAGCACCACTGATGATGAATTCAGAGTTAACTTAGAGGAAACAAGGTTTGTCTAAATGGCGCAAATCTAGGGCATTGCGCAACGAATCTTATGTTCGAAATTACGTTCTGATTTTGACAGAAATAGATATGAATAAATAATACAGGAAGTACGTATGAAAAGAAAGGAAACAATACATCCAACTGCTACAATTAGAATCTTTTCATCAAAGCTTCAGGACATTTGCATTAAATTTCGATCAAGCTCAAAACTACATTTAGTAGTCACTGTCAACACTAGTTTTTCCAACCAACCTCGCTTACATTGAAAGGATAAAATATATAGGCTAGGGTGCTGCTTGGGTTGCCCTACTATCTTGCTACTATCCCTAGAATTTAGGAAACTGCTTGTTCTCTATTAAAATGACCTTTTGTATGACGCCTTTCCAAGGATAGAAACCAATTGTATTTGGTTGCATCATAACCGCTTTTCTTTGCCACGGGGGTTCAATTATCAGCAAGGTCTCATCATAGGGAGAGTGAAGTGTCGATGCCTTCCTTTGATAGGGTAAATGAATAATCAAGTGTTATGTCAGACTCCTGCCATCCACTGTAACGACCTTGATTTCTGCCGTGTGCTCATTTGCTGGGGTGCATATGTGGCGAGTGACTGTTGATTGTCGTTGTTGTTACCAAAATGACAAAACCGTCTAAGGGTGATGCCTTCTTCAAAACCGTCAAAATCCACGCCATGTTTGAGAATACAAGAATGGACTCAATTAATCATGTTTCTTCTGCGCACTGGCAAGAGCTACGTGAGCTTTCTCCCCGTCCACTTCACATTCTCTGAAGTTCTTCACATTCCTTTCTTCCGACATCCTCTGTGTTTTATGCAACTGTACGATTATATCCTTCACTTCCCTGAGTTGTCTCTTGAGCCACGTCACATTTCCTTCGTGGCCTTGTGATGTTGAAACTTCAAGGGCCTTCGCTGCTAACTGTTTTCATAGTTCTCTGTTTTCTTGGTAAAGCTCAGTGATACCGAGTTGCGTTTGCTTCAGGTGCTGAGACGACTCTCGAACATCTGTGCCTTCGGCATTTGTCCTCCTCGTTCTGCTCCAGATTTCTCGACTTGTACCTCTGACAGGTTCCAGTCGAATGACACGCATAATTAATTATTCAGCAACCAAMTTTGCATGTGGTTCGCTTGGGACACAAGTTTCCCYAGCTTCCTTGTTCTTCTTTGGCCTACCCCGTCTCCGTGGTATTTGTTGTTGGGGGGGCAGGGCTTCCAACCTCTTTCATTCCTGCACAACCTCCCCCACTCCAGCCTTTGCGCGGTGTGATATTACCCTTTCTGCGGGTAGAGRGAAATCTCCTTTTGGATCCTTGGGGATGCCCACTGTGAGCAAGAACGAATCCCAGTTTCTTCCCAACCATCTACCAACAATTTAATCAACTAGACATGAGAGAGTTTCCTTTTCGATTGATCTGCTTCAGCCTAGGCRCTTTCCGCCATCTCTCGGAGGTTTCGGTGTAAGAAAAAAGGTAGATTTAACGGTCTCCTTCATGTGAAGTGCATCAACAATCTAATGTGATGTGAATGTATTCTGTTGAACCTCCCTTCACAAGTGAAATATTTCTGAATTACTCCAAGTAGTTTCTGAAAAGGTTCATGCAAATATCTACACGGAACGCCTGTCTCGACTTTCCCACCTAAACAATCTCACTTGATGAAGTCTTCATAGCATTGCACATCCAAGGGAATGCCTTTAAACTACCTTTCGTTGCGCAGAGGGATTTCTATTGCAGTGGACAAAGTTTCCTCAGTTAACTGGAAAGTGACACCTGAGATCACCACGCGTAATCCATAGAAACTAAGTGCGAAATGCTTAGCTAGCCTCATATTGAATCCTTGAATTTTCCAGCAAAAGGCCATGCAACCGAACTGTTCAATGGACGCTCTAACCTCCGAATCTTCGTTGATCAACGCCAAGTTTTGGGGCTCGGGCCTAGTGCTTCTACCACTTTGCGCGCCCTTCCTTGTGTTTTGGGAGGTTTCCATGGTGCAATGCATATTTGTCCTGCGCGCGGTGGATTTGGCACAAGCCCAAGGTAGTAATCTTGATCAACCTTGGCTTGCGAGAAGAACTACAAACAAGCATAAGCTTGACTAGTGAATAAAGCACATGCAGAACATCCATAATTTATAACAGAGCAGGCGGGAGGTGGAATCGTGCTAGGGAACACTGAATTCATGGCGACTGGATGTTTCGAAGCGAATTGAAGATTTTTTGTAGCACATCTGCTCGACGAGTACACTTTGGGGCATGTAAAGTACAACTGATAAGGGTTGCAGGGCATAAGTGATACGAGCGCCATGATTTTTCATTCTTCCAGCCTTCATAATGAGCTAATGATGGTCACTGCACTTGCCAATGTGACTTCTGTTAAACAACTTGCCTCGACCCGAGGCACGTAAGAACTTATTTTCTAACAGGACCGGACTCTTTGGGAATAGACTCGTACTATTTAAACATGTTTTGACTCTGACATCCCTTCCCGACTCCAAGGGCCAACCGACCACTTGCTAACTTCGACCCCTTTTTTGTTCAGTACCTGACCTCACATGCCTTGACACACGGACTATAACTTGACTAAGACCGACTCTAACTAAAAAAGAAAAATGACAGCACTAATAGCTGGCTCCAACGGGGATGCTATCCTCCCAGTGAGGTAGCAAAGAACAACAGACCAGGTGCCTGGCCATTGGGCCTTATTTGACTTTCAGACACTGAAAAATGCAAAACAAAAACACAATCTAAAACTTATTGACATGGTTTCAAATAGACTCAGCATAAACTCAAGGCCTTCACTTCAAGCTTCAATCTTCTGCTGACACACTGACTCGACAACACCTATCTTGAAAACAAATTAAAATGACTATTTACAATGACATGTGACTTAAATGGATTTTATTGCACCAGATAGTGTTTGAGGAACCTACCGTTTACAGGCCCCCAACCAACGCACTCTCCATTGAGTTCTTCTAGAAAATAAGTAGTGTTCCCGCGATATGCATTGATTATGAATGGAGTTGTCTAGAGATGATCGAACTTTTCGTGCTTTCCTTTATCTTTGTTCCTCGCGTCCCACTTTAGCACCAGGTCCCCCATTTGAAATTCCTCCTTCTTAGAATGCTTATCAAATTTTTTCTTCATTCTTTCCTGGTGGAGTTGTGATCAATTGTACACATGCTTCCTCATCTGTTGTGTATGGATCAACTGATTTATCCTTCTCTGCGTGTCATCGGGCTCGACTTCCTGTTCTTGCAACAACTTTCTTACGGGCAACCCCAGTGAGGTGGGGAAAACTTCATTTGTGCTGTATACGATCTGAAATGGCGACATCGAGATGGACTTATTAGTAGTGACTCTATCTGCCCATAGTGCGTAAATGAGGTTTTTATGTCAGGCCTTCTTGTTGTCTTGCAGGAGTCTTTTGATGATCTTGGTCAAGCTTTTATTTGACGATTCTACTAACTCATTTCCTTGTGGGTAATACATTGTAGAATGTCCCAGGGTTATATTGTAATCCTGAAAAGAATTCTCCATCTCCTTGGACTTGAATGCAACCATGTTATCTATTATGATCTTGATAGGGCATCCAAATCTCGACAGGATGTTTGTCCCTAGAAATTGAATGATGACTGCGTCAGTAGCCTGCTTTATTAGAATTGCTTCTATCCATTTCGTGAATTAATCTGTGGCCATGAGTATCCATCTGTGTTGCACCGAGGATGGCAGATGGATATCCCCTATAAAGTCCAAGCCCCATTGCATGAAAGGCACTTCGACTGAGATATGTTTCAGCAGTAAGGGTTGCATATTTCTCCTTCCATTGAAACTATAACACTCGTGGCAATTGGAAACTTCTTTGTATACGTTTGTGAAGATGCTAGGCCAATAGTAACCTGCTCTTAGGATTTTATGCGCAGTGGTTTTCCAGTAGTGATGTCCTTCGCAGTCACCTTTGTGGAATTCCTTGATATCTCGTTTGGCGTCGTATTCCAACAAACAACTCAACAATATCCCTCTGGGATCTTTCTAGTACAATGAGTTATCCAAGATGTTGAACTTCATAGCTTTGAGCTTTAAGAATCTGGCCTTGGTCTTACTTAAACTCAGAGGGGCTTACATATTCCTCAACACATAAATGATGTCAGTATACCACGGTGAATTGACGAACTTTTGAGACACCTGCATAGTTTTTCTTCCTGAGGATTCTCTGACAGATCAACGATGAAGTTGATTCCCAAAACGTCACAGTTCGACTGCACCATTAGCTTTGCAAGGCCCTGGCCCTTAATCAGCTTCGTGGGCTTGATTTTGAGGTCGTATTCCAGCATGGTCACTATCAACTTACCTCTTCTTCTCTCAGGGTCAGGCTGAGTCAGGATATCCTTGACTGAGTTGTTGGGCACGTAAGTGATAACATGGGAGTGTAATATGTATGTTCTGAACTCCTTTAGGGATTTTAATAAGGTGTGTTCTTGTTTCTCCATAATGTCATACCTTAGTGGAGAATCCCTCAGCATCCTGTTGAAATAGGCTATAGGCTTCTCAAAGTTTTGATCGTCTTTCTGTAACAGCACATAGACAATTGTATGCTCCGAGGCGAATCAAAACAAGATGAAGTCTTTCGTGAAGTATGGGATAGCCAACGTAGGAGCTTTAGATAACACTACCTTGATATCTTCACATGATTTCCTAGCTTCCGAATTCCACTTGATCTCATTCCCCTTTCTGAGCATGCAGGTGATATGTTTTATAATTTATGTCAGGTTCGGGATGAACCTTCTCAAGAAATTTCCTTTTCCCATGAAGGATTCCACCTCCTTCTTACTACGCGGAGTGCATATTTTCAGGATTCCTTCAACCCTGTTGGGGTCTATCTTAATACCCTCCTTTGAAATGATGTGCCCCAACAACTTCCCTTCTTGCATCCCAAAATGTGACTTTTTTGGATTCAATGATATGCCGAATTTCCTGCATTTCTGGAAGACCTTCTTTAGATGCCCGAGGTGTTGTTCGTCGAAGTCAGCGTACACTATGATGTCATCCAGATAGATTGTGATAAACTTGTCCTTTTCATCAACAAATGCTATGTCCATCGCTCTATGGAAGGTAGCTCCGTCATTCATCAGGCCGAAAGGCATATTAGCATCATGAACGTTCATCATGGTGTCGTAAAAGCCGTCTTTTCCCTGTCATCCGGGTGTACCATGATCTGATTATAACCCGAAAAACCGTCCAGCATGGACATCTTCTAGGACCCCACTAACTTTTGTAGAATATGGTCCATTTTAGCGAGTGAGTAGTGGTCCTTGAGGGACACTTTGTTCAAGTTTTGAAAATCTACACACAATCTTATTTTGCTGCTCTTTTTTCTTATAGGCACCAAGTTGGAAACCCATTTCGAAAACCTTAAAGAAACAATAACTTTATCTTCAGACAATTTCCTTACCTCATTTTCGATTAGCAGCAGCAACAGGGGATTTATCCATCTCATCTTTTTTTTGAAAAGCCTCTGGTCTTCTTTGAGAGGAATGACATGTTGAATCACTTTAGTGTCATAAACCTTCAAGTTGTCATAACTCCAAGCGAAAACATCGGGGAAATCCTTCATGAGCTTGATGTAGTCTTGTTTGACCTTTGGACTGAGTGTTTTTGAAAATTTGATTATTTTCGAGTTCTCCCGAGTCTTTATGTTGCAATCTTCGACATCCTCATCGTTTGCAGTGATCTTCGGATTTCTAGCCACATCATTTTCATCAAAAATATTTTCCAACAGGACTAGCCCCTTTGGGATGATATTATTATTTAGTTGTACTATGTCCCTTCCCGCTATCTGGTTCTGGAAAGGGTCGTCATTAATGCACGCATCTGCACTATCATCTTCATCGCAACAACACTCTTCATCAATGTTTATGTTAGCGAACTCATCGCTCATTTGGAGAAATCTCTCCACCTGTTTGTCGTCCTCAAACACCTGCCAATATTTGATATTATCAGGCACTGTCGACCTGTGTTTGACTTTGATTTTGTATTTTATGTTGGGAAAGATGGGAATTTTAAAGACCGAGGCCGAGATGGCCAATGCATTGGCAATTTGATTCTTCCCCCTCGGGATCGTCGATAGGTTATACTCCAAGAATTATTCGAGGAGGTCCAACACTAGGTTCCTGTACGCTCTCAACCTGGGGTGTTTGGATTGATATATGCCTTTCACTTGGTTTATAACCAGCTTGGAGTCCCCATGCACTGCTATCCTCTTTGCACCCAATTCTCTCAAAACCTTCAGGCCCAAAATCAATGCCTCATACTTAGCCATGTTATTTGTACAATCGAAAGTGAGCTTGTAAGAGTAGAGTTTTGTGCCCACCTTGGGAGGACTTATCCATACATCGGCCCCTGCCCCTTCTTTGTTGACAACGCTTTCTAAACTCATGTTCCATATCTCGTTCTCCGCACAGTTCCTCAGGTCGGCGCACTCTGCTGCTCGTCACACGGCTTTATCATCGGCGGTCATGATGGTTGTCGTCACTTCCTCTTAAAATATCAGGTCATTGTAGAATATGGAGGAGTTGACCTCAGTGTCAACGTAGTAGATAGGATGGTTATTCGGCTGCGTCTTATTGCTTACCATGTACTTCAGTAGTACTTCTCTGTATAACCGTCTCTCTTGGCCAAAGACATGAATGGTAGCATACGACATGTCCATTTGCAGAGTTCCCTTTAATTTCACAGCCCACGACCTGGATAAAAGAATGCCAAACTTAGGGGGTATATTGGCCATGACCACATCCATAACCATGTTCTTTGAAGGAATTTGGGCCAGCGACATGACCAAGTCTTTGATGAGACCCAAACATTTGAATTTCCTCGAATTGAAAGAAAAAAGGTCCTTATAGGGCCTGGTGATGGCCAAACCCAGCTCGTCCATGATCACCTTTGGCATGAGGTTGTGTGACGTGCCTGAATCTAACATGGCATTGTGCAGGGTCATGTCATGGACCTTGAGACTGACATAGAATGGGGGGATGTCCATAGTATCACTTGTTTCCTCTATGCGCGGACCAAATAAAATAGCAGGGTGATCGTCCTGGACGTTCAAAGTGTCAGGGGTTTCTCCCATTTTTAGCATTTTAATAATATTCTCCTGATACTCACCCTTTTTTATAAGTTCATTGAACGAGATAGAGATTTTGATCTTGGCCATTTCATTCTCAAAGTTAAAGGGGGGAGAGACTGTTTCTACCTCTTTGCCATGTGTTTCCCAGCTTGTCTCTGGTGCTTTCTTCGAGGCCTCCTCCTTTGACTTTGCCTTTTCAGCCGCATCCTTGGTCAGGTTGTCTGGCTTCGGGTGGCTTGTGGAAGGGGTATCCATTGGAGGTTTCCTTATGGGATTTGTTTGTTGAGTTTTGGTAGGCGCCTTCTTGCTCCTAAGGTTGTATTGTTTCTGAAATTGCATGATGGCATTGTGATAACCTTTCCTAAATTCTTTTGTTTCCCAGGAGAGTGTGTCATCCGTTTTGAGCATAATATCGTCGTTTTCTCTCATGTATTGATCATGTTCTCCCTTCTTCAAAAACACGCGTGTGTCCTTGTCATCGTAGCAATGCATTTGGTCTTGGAACATCTGATCAAAATCCTCGTCTGCGTAATTATTTTGGAATGGAGGCCTTGTTTATTGGTCGCCCTGGTCTCTCTGCTCCCTCTGTCTGATCCGAGGGACTTGACCCTTTCTGAGGTTATGATTTATGGGTTGGGGGTCATGTTGTTCTCAGGAAATAGGTCTGTTTCCCATGGACATTCTTTCCATCAGTTTTTCCATCATCTTCACCATCAAGTCAAATGTTTCGTCCGAGGACCGAGATGTCGATGGTTGTGCATCCCCTTGGGGTTTCTTATCGCCTCTGTTGAATCTTTGTTTGATCTTCCCCGACACCATCAGATTTACCTCGACTTCGATTGCGTCTCTCATCATGGCATATAGATTTAATGATCATCTTTCTCTCAATAGTAAGGTGAAATCATTGTCAAAGGAATCGGTGCATTGCAACTGCGCAGCCCCAGGGGGTGGCTGAACTTCTAGGGGAATTGAGTTATACACCCTCATGAAATAGGTTGAGAATTCTTGCATCGTCTCCTCTGGCGCCTCTTCATATTATTGTACTGCGTCAACAGCTGCAAGGGGTTTTTCTTGTCTCCCCATCTAGTAATGAAAGACATTTTGAATGCGGTGATATCTTGAATGCTTGCTACTGGGAGGGATTTGAACCACTTCCTCACCTCCCTCGAAAGAATCTGCGTGAACAACCTCATTTTTGCATCTGCATAATCCACCTCTTCTAGGTCGACGAAATCATTGAACCAATCCAGATGCTTTTGGGTTGAAATGTTCCCTTCAGCATCGTAGAGCTTGATCCTCTGGCTATAATTTTAGGGAAAATCAAACAGTTGGGCTGGCAGAACGAGGGGGGAAAATCTGGTGGCCATGGCTCTAGGAAGATTAGGGATTTGGGGAATGTTATTAGGTATTAGAGCTTGAAACCTCTTCTAGTCGACTACTATATCGTCCAACTGGTTTCTAACTTAGACCTGAACAGGGTTTGCTCAAACATGGCTTCAAACTCAAGGTCATCAATGATTTTTGCGTCATCTTTGGGTAAGGATAGACTTCTATCCAAGTAATATAACGGGTTCAACGCTTGCTCCCTAGTCCTACACAAAAGTTTCTCGGGATTACACATAGGCTCTACAGGGTTTGGGTCAGGATTTTCTCTGGTACAGATCGTCTTCAGAGCTAGGGTTCCTAAATCACGCTATTTTGTGCTACTAGTCTTTTTGACTGGAGTCGCCAGGGTAAAGGTTTCATCCAATATAGATGTTTCTCCCTATGTTACCCTCAGGGGTCAAAAATATAACTTTAGTCGTTATCCCAGAGAAAATTTATTCAATTTCGTCCCTGACAATGGCGCCAGAATGTTAGCTCTCTGTAAACTTCGTTTGGCTGAGAAATGAATGACAGAGGCAACCTACAAACCAACTTTGGGACCCGAAACTAGCCTTTCAGACCTAGAGAGGGCTCTCTCGGGAGACTTTGTCTTAGTACAGAATATGGCTTTAAGTTGTCGGCTAGATTTTACACCTTTTTAAATGATAATTTCTGGTTCTATTGACAAAAGAGAGTAAGACCTTGGGCTATGGAGGCGATTTAAGAAAACGATAGAAACAAATGAATTGGTGATTGAACTTGAGAGGATAAAGGCTAAGTAAGCAACATTTTTTAGTTTAAAATTGTTGTGTGTGGCGAGGGAAAAACACATGAAGCAACTCGGAGCATCGCTGAGGATGAATTCAGAGTTAACTTAAAGGAAACACAGTTTGTCTAAATGTTGTGAATCTAGGACGTTGCGTAGCGAATCCTAGGTTCAAAATTAAAATATGATTTAGACAAAAATAGATATGAATAAAGAATACAGGAAGTACTTACGCAAAGAAAGGAAACAATACATCCAACTACTACAATTAGAAACTTTTCATCAAAGCTTCAGGACCTTTGCATTAAATTTCGATCGAGCTCAAAACTACATTTAGTAGTCAATGTCTACACTAGTTTTGTCAACCAACTTGGCTTACATTGAAAGGATAAAATATATAGGCCAGGGCGCCACTTGGGTTTCCATACTCTCTAGCTACTATCCCTAGAATTTAGGAAACTGCATGTTCTCTGTTAAAATGACCTTTCATGTGACGCCTTTCCAGGAATAGAAACCAACTGTATTCGGTCGCATCATAATTGCTTGTCTTTGCCACGGGGGTTTGGTTATTAGCAAGGTCTCGTCATGGGGAGAGTGATGTGTCGATGCCTTCCTTTGATAGGGTATCTGAACGATCAAGTGCTCTGTCAGACTCCCGCCATCCACTGTAATGGCCTTGATTTCGGTCACGTGCTCATTTGTTGGGGTGCGTATGTGGCGAGTGGTTGTTGATTGTCGTTGTCATTACCAAAATGACAAAACCGTCTAAGGGTGATGCCTTCTTCAAAACTCTCAAAATCTGCGCCACGTTTGAGAATACAAGAATGAACTCAGTTAATCATGTTTATTCTGCACGCTGGCAAGAGCTGCGTGGAATTTCTCCCTGACTGCTTCACATTCTCTACAGTGCTTCGCATTCCTTTCTTCTGACATCCTTTGTGTTTCGCACAGTTGTATGATTGTATCCTACGCTTCCCTGAGCTGTCTCTTGAGCCACGTCACATTTCCTTTACAGCCTTGCGATGTTGACACTTCAAGGATCTTCGCTGCTAACTGTTGTCTTAGTTCTCTGTTTTCCTAGTAAAGCTCGGTGATAGCGAGTTGCACTTACTTCAGCTGCTGAGATGGCTCTCAAACATTTGTTCCTTCGGCATCTGTCCTCCTCATTTTTCTCTAACTTTCTCGACTTGTACCTTCGATAGTTTCCAACCGAATGGTGTGCATAAGTAATTCTTCGGTAGTCAACTTTGCGCGCGGTTTGTTTGGGACTCGGGTTTCCCCAGATTACTTGTTCTTCTTTGGCTTGCCCCTTCTTTGGCGTATTTTCTATTGGGGGGACAGGGCTTCCAACGTCTTTCCTTCCTGCACAGCCTCTCCCACTCCAGCCTCCGTGCAATGTGATATTACCCTTTCTGCGGGTAGAGGGAAATCTCCTTTTGGATCCTTTGGGATTCCCGCTGTGAGAAAGAATGAATCCTAGTTGCTTCCCAACCATCTTAATTCCTCAACTACTAGCAATTTAATCAGCGAGACATGAGAGAGTTTCATTTTCGATTGATCTACTTCATCCTGGGCGCTGTCCGCGATTTCTCATAGGTTCTGGTGTAAGAAAAAGGGTAGATTTAACGGTCTCCTTCCTGTGAAGTGCATCAACAATCTAATGTGATGCGAATGTATTTTGTTAAACATTCCTTCACAGGTGAAATATTTCCAAATTTCTCCAAGTAATTTCCGAAAAGGTTCCTGCAAATATCTACTTAGAACGCCTGTCTCGACTTTCCCACCTAAACAATCTTGCTTGATAAATTCTTCATAGCACCACGCATACAAGGGCATGCCTTTAAACCACCTTTCGCCGTGTAGAGGGATTTCTGTTGCAGTCGACAGAGTTTTCTCAGTTACCTGGAAAGTGACACCCGAGATCACCACGCGTAATCCGTCGAAACTGAGTGTGAACTGCTCAGCTAGCCTCATATTGAATGCTTGAATTTTCCTGCAAAAAGCCATGCACCTGAACTGTTCAAAGGGCGCTCTAACCTCTGTATCTTCGTTGATCAACGTCAAGTTTTGGGGCTCGAGCCCATAGATTCTGCTACTTTGCGTGCCCTTCCTTATGTTTTGGATGGTTGCCATGGTGTAATGCGTATTTGTCCTGCGCGTTGTGGATTTGACACGGGCCCAAGGCAGTAATCTTGGTCAACCTGGGCTTGCGAGAAGAACTACAAACAGTGCATAAGCTTGAATAATGAATAGAATGCATGCAGAACATCTGGAATTTATAACAGAGTGGGCGGGAGATGGAATCGTGCCAGGGAACACTGAATTCATGGAAACTGGATGTTTTGAAGCGAACTGAAGATTTTTCGTATCACATCCGTGCGACCAGTACACTTCGGGGCGTGTAAAGTACAATTGATAAGGGCTGCAGGGCATACGTGATATGAGCGCCATGATTTTTCATTCTTCCAACCTTCATAATGAGTTGATGATGGTCACTGCACTTACCGACGCGACTTCTATTAAACAACTTGCCTCGACCCGAGGCACGTAAAAACTTTTTTTCTGACAGGACCCGACTCTTTGGGAACAGACTCGTACTATTTACACATGTTTTGACTCTGACATCCCTTCCCGACTCTAAGGGCCAACCGACCACTTGCTGACTTCGACCCCTTTGTTGTTCGCTACCTGACCTCACATGCTTTGACACACAGACCATAACTTGACTAAGACCGACTCTAACTAAAAAGGAAAAATGATGGCGCTAACACCCCCTACAATAGGAATTTGGTTGTGGAAGAATCTACTCGTGGACAATATTAAATAGAATGAACTCCAAACTGCATCTAGGAATCCCTAGTCACAAGTAAAAAATTGTTTCTAGACCTACAACGAAAACATCTATAATTATTATGCCAACCAAAGTAAAAGGACAAAAAAACTAAGTCTCATCACTTAGAAAATGCTTACTACTCACAATTTTCCCACCCATTGGAGGGATCATATCTTAGATCTATGTTTCCCAACCTAAATACACAACCTTAAAAGCACAAGTAGATGGCATGCCACACTTTGTATTGAAACACGACAATGTAAATTTGGTATTTTACATATTTTTTGAATTGAAGTCCTCAAAACTAATATACACCTTGAGAATTTTGTAGGAAATTGTGTTATTATTCCAATGATATTTTTCTCAAAAAAAATAAAGTCATTTAATGTGTTGCATTTTCTGTTAATTGTATGCTTGTCTTTAAAAAAAATTGAAAATTTTAACAAGTGACTTTTATTCACAACAATTATTCCAATGCTACACACAGACACAGATATGCTAATAATTTTATGATATATGAGTTTTTATCATGTATTGGTTGTGTACATTTAAGATATTGATTTTTATCTAGGTGCCTCCACTATTTGGGAAAACATTGTATAAGTTTTAGAATGAAATAAACTAAAAATAAAATATATAAAAATGAAAATGTCAACATTATATGTCATTGAATAGAGGGTTCAATTATGAATCCATTAGCATTAGGTCCACCACCTGACATGGAATATTTCAAGGGATTTCACCACTTTGAAGTTGCAGCCCCATAAAAGTTTGAAAAATGGGGAAGGTTTGAGGACTCTTAAAATCTTGTTTAAAGGTTTATAAGACTTTGATTGAGGGCCTAAGAAAGATATTCAAAGCCCTTAATAGAGGGTTAATTTAAGTTTGTTTGGAAGTAGGGATGGTTGTGATATGAATATGAGAAGTTTTAGGGTACCCCACCATCAATTCATTCCTCATCTCCTATTCTAGGCTTTCTATCTATGAAACCCGCCTCTATTGCATCAGGGGAATCCTTGTCAAGGGTAGGATTGATCCAATGAAGAATTATTTATGATAAACCATGTATATGGTAGGTTAGCATAATAATCAAGTCTCAAAATCTTAGGTCATATTCCCATCTTCTCTCCCCTATAATTTTCTTGATATCATTTAATTATGTGCAAGTATGTTGTTCTATGTTTTGTTTTTGAATCTCTACAATGAAGGATTTATTCACTTCATTCATTGTTCTAGTAATACCTTGAGAGGTTCTATGTACTTATTTCATGTACCATTATAGAGTGTGACCTCATAATGTCATTTGAAGCTAAACCAATTTAGTTTTATCGATGAGAATATTCTTTGCACTATAGATTGCTTCACATTAGAACCAATGTTGCTCAACATCACCATCTCTTTTGATTGAGAATTTGGGTATATGCAACATGGAACCCAATTGTTTTCCAAGCATGTTGATGTTGGGATTTTCAGTAAAACACAAATCCTCTCAATCTCAGTTGGATATAACGAGGTTCCAACTCTTATCTAAAAGGAAACTAACTTGGTTATGGTTTTCTAAATCCTTAGCATGGTTCGACGAACTTCTACTACTACTTGTAATGTTTCTAGCATCACCTTTATTACAGTGTTGTATACTCAGATTTGGTTTTAAATATATTTAGTTTTATCTCACTATTATCATAAGGTGTAAGGGGTGGAATAGGTGTTGGGTTGGTTTCCTATCTTCCCAAGGTACCATGTCTACTAGTTTCCCCCCTTCCTTAACAAATAATCAAAATATATTAATAATTGCATCATTTGGTCACATTTCTATATAAAAAAATCCCATTGATTGGTTCTTCATATGTGTTGTTGAGCATACCATTTTATTGTAGTGTTTCTGACTCTTCAATTTCTACTCCTATGTTTAATTTTAGGGCACCTTTAGCTTTCCCCTTAAATGTTGTGGACATATGTAGCATGCGGGCGTGCCTGTTTGGGTGTTGTGGGAGGGGAGGGAAAGATGTCATGCATCGCCCCCCTCCCCTATGGACCTGGATTGCATTGCAATCTTGGTCCATGGGAAAAGGGGGTGATGTTGGGCATCATGCCCTCCCCTCCCACGACATCCAAACATGCGGTCACAATTACAAACAAAGGGATTTCACAAAGGTCTTATTTACTAGTTAACTATATACCAAAATCATTGTTTTGCTCAGATTTGAAGAAGAGATGCATGATTTCCTACCCAAGTGCAATGTTTCTTTTTTCAAACCACCTAAGTCATAACTTATCAAACCATTTTGCAATCAAATCATATTCATAAAAAAATTATATCATTTATCTTAGGTGATAACTAATTGATTTATTTTTACTACCTTTAAAATTTGGCAATAACATCATTCCATTAGTGTCACATGTGCATCATCGACAATAATTAATAAAAAATCTCATAGTGGAATATTTAGAGAAAACAAATGCTTTCATATGAATTAGAGGGAACTTACAACAAAAAGAAATTGCAATGGAAAATATCTTGTACATGGAAAAAATTCTACACACTAATATAAAACATGGCATGCCACGTACATGTTGAAAGAAGTGAAAAAAATAATACAAGTAAAGTATTAAAACCATTTTATTTTCCTACATAAAATTAAATGACTTCAATTGAAAATTCATGGTTTTCCCAAGAGTAGTTGCTATTAACTAATCATACATATGTACATATGTAGTGGATATTCCCAAAAACTTGGGATGCATAATCATTGATTACACAAAAATATTAAGAAAACTTGTGCTCATGGAAAATGTTTATATTTAGGTAAAAAAGATAAGTGTGTGCATAACTATAATCATAAATTAGGCTACACGTTTTTTTTGTATGAAAATATGAAAAAAATTAGCCTAAATTTCTTCAAATTTTTTTTAAAATTTAGCCAAATTGGCAAAATTTCTCTTAAAAAAAACTTTGTCCTAGTATACAGTACTTGAATTCCCTATGTTTCCCAAATGCTTTGTTTAAAACCAAGAGTTATCAAATTGCTTTGTCATTTTGAACCCAACAGATAATGATTTTCAAATTGTCAATCAATATAATCTCATATGAGCGGAGCATTCACAACATGGAGATTTATGGTTCAAACTGTGGGGGTTTCCCATTGAGCATGGGATTGACATGTCTAATTTTCTAAGGCGATTCACACTTATAGGTAGCCATGTTATTATTATCATAAATGTTTCATCTCTTGCTCGAAATCACACATACTATAATTATCAAGACATATAATGGATTTCCATAAAATTTCACAATCAATTTGTTGTTTTTATATCTACTAGGGGCTAAGTAGTGTTGGTTGAGCCTTCAAAAAAGAAAATCCCATAAAATTACCCAAAACATAAAATAAATTTGCAAACAAGAGCCAAAGTCCATAATGAAATAAATAAACCTTGATTTTCAGGTCCCACTTGTCGATCAATCTACAAGAATAAATTGGCATGCACAATAGAAACATTGTAGCAGAGCACAAATGCATTCTACAAGAATAATTGGCATATATAAAATTTATTACAGGATGCAAAGGACCAATAATCCTATAGGAAGCAATCTTTAACATTCAATAGTGAAACACCATCAAAGTGCACAATCATAACCCAATCAACAAGAAAAAAAAAAGTACTTATCTATATTGAAGATTGAATGCTAAGCAATTGATTGAGATGAAGCGATTTTCCACCCAACCGTAGGTAGTCTTCTATGGAAACCACCCCCTAGACAGGATATGATACCACCAGGGTGAATAAGTAATGCAAAATACTCTAGATAGTCTCTTCACATCTACACAAGAATATTATTAACCAAGTGTCTCATTGTTGAGTTTTTTTTGCAAATAGAGAATCTATTTGGCACCCACAATACTTGCCCCATACCACACAAAGAGAGTCATCCTTCTCTGCTCAAGTCCCTTAGAAGTACCCTCCCTCTAGTATTCGTTAGTGTGTGCATAGTGTTATTGTAGGATCTGTACTTGTGCAAATCCCAACACAAGTCCCCCAAATTTGCATAACTATGGAAAATCCTACCCTTGTCAACTTAGTAAGAAATTCCCTCATTTTAGTGATGGAGGAGGTCCACCACAGGGGAGGCTTCCCCGGTGACCTCAAGGGATCAAAGTAGCAAGTTTAGTGGTCAAGCCTACTTCCCCCTCTCTTGGTCACCTAAAGTCAAGGTTTATGTCAACGGAAATAAGAGGTGTAAAGTTGTTTTGAGTACTTGTTGTTAATGTTTATGCCATTATTATAGTTCTTTGCATTTCATTAGATAAGAGCATAATAAGAACAAGATCACTGAGAAATACACATTCAAAAGAGACACAACATTTATCCTGGGAAACTCTCTAGGGGAAGAAAACCCAGCAAAACTTCCTTATCATAAATAG
>ML799415.1:384761-398978 GCA_009831015.1 Picea engelmannii
TCTTCCTGCATTCAGATTCATAGTGCCCATACTTTTTGCAGTAATAGAATTGTATGCTTGTTTTGTCATTTGATCTTCTCCCTCTGCCTCTTTGAGGCTAGAAATTCTGATGTTGATTTTGGTGTTGTTGTCTTTGACCTTGGGAATTTTGATTCAGATACTGTTGTCTGTTACCTCCACTGGAGTGAGGGTTACTTTGATTGCCCCCTCTTCCTTGGTGACCTCTGCTTCTTCCTCTACCTCTCCCTCTGCTGAAGGAGAATTGAGTTTTGAAAGCATTGGAGATTGACTCATCTGTGAGATGCAGTCTAGTCTCATGTGTCACCAGAGAACCAATTAATTCATCTGTTGAAAAACTTGACAGATCCTTGGATTCAAGGATTGTTGTTACAACCATTTCAAATTTCTTGGGTAAAATTTGGAGAATTTTCTCAACAATTCGTTGATCAGTGATGGTTTCACCAGTCAGTCTGATCTGGTTCACGATGCCCATGACTCTGGTCATGAACTGATCCACATTTTCGGACTTTGTCATCCTTAGAGTCTCGAATTGCGTCCTCAAGGTCTGCAGTTTAACTATTTTGACCCTGTCATTTTCTTGGTAGGAAGATTTAAGGATGTCCCAGGCCTGTTTTGAAGTACCAGCGCCTGTGATTTTTGAAAAAATCGAATCATCCACAGAATTTTGAATCCAAAACCTAGCTTTATTTTCTCTGTTTCTCTGAGTTGCCTGAGCAATTTTCTGCTGATTAGTCATGGCAAACAGGTCTGCTGGATTTGGTTCCACATATACATGATCCACTAGATCCCAACACTCTTGTGCTTGCAAGAAAGATTTCATCCGAAGAGACCAGAACTCATAGTTCTTTCTAAGAAGAATCAGACCCTGAGTTGGTCCTAAATTGCTAGACGATGCCATATATATATTTTTTAAAGAATTTGAACAAAACAGAAACAAAATTCTTACTTACCTGCCTCCTGCATATATTTTGCAGTGACTTCAGAACTCTGCGTTCAAGATTTCACGAGTTTTTGGCTTCGCGATTCTGACGTCGAGACTTCATTATACGAGTCCTCCGATCTCTTGTCTCTCCAACCTCCGATCACTGAAACGCCAATTTGCCGATGGGAGCTTATTGGCCTTGAATTTGGCCTTAGTCACCGTGCAATGTGACCACACGCCTTGATGTTAAAGCGCTACGGGCTTTTTCGGTTCTTTGTCTTTCAATTTGTCGAAATGTGAGATTTGCCTTTGGAAAATTCAACGGTCCAGATCTTCCTGTGATCTGACGGTCCAGATCTTATTGGGATTTCGCGATTCGTTATTTCACGTGTTTAGAACTCTTGTCCCAGAGTTTTCGAAACCACGAACTCCGAAATGCCGATTTGCCGAAATGGCGTTAACATCAGTTAGCCCCTTGGGCTATGCCTCTGGTCCAGATGACCTCTCCTGATATGACCGCAGTCCCTTTCGGGGTTTTGCAATTCAAACGCACGATCACTTAGTCTCTCGATTCCCGAAAAGCCGATTCTCGTAATGCCGATGGCGCTTTCCTTTCAGGATTTTCCCCGAAGGCCTAGATTGTTGCCATGTGTCCCCTTACTATGGACGGTCCTCGTTGTTTCACGATTTCGCAACTTGCGACTCCAAATCCTCTGTCAACTTGAAACCCCGGTAGCTGATATGCCGACGGTTTCCTCGATGTCCGCCATGTGTCCAAACAAATGGACGGCTCACAATCCTCTCGGGATTTCGCGATACGTTATGTCAGGATTTCGCGTATCGGGGTTTTGGAGAGCAGTCTCCTTCGCTCGTCCAACTCTCGATCCCTGATTTTGCGATGGGATAAGATCAACGACTCATGATCTATCTCGATCCAATGGTCCAGAATGACTTGTGATTTCGCGATTCACGAATTCTCACGACAGTCTTTTGACCTTTACACCTTGCGAGTTAGTGAAATGTCGATATCTCTCCACGTGTCTCTTGATGGACGGTCCAGATGATTTCGGGATTTCATGACTTCACAAGTCAAAATTTCTCCTGTGTAGTCCAGAGGACTAAAGCTTGTGCACTTTCTCACGGATCCAACGGTTGTCGGTCCTTTGTGCAATATCTAACGGCTGAAATTATTTCGTCTTTTCTGCGCTCTCTTCGTCCCTTATGAACTGGTTTCCCGCTCTTGATCCATTCGCAGGATGAATCTTATGGCCTCAATGGCTGTTCTTTGCACGTTAGACGTGATCTTTGCTGCATTTGAAGGAATTTTCTCCCGTGGAAGAAAAATTTGTGAATCTTTCAAAGATTTGAAAGAATTTCACAAGTTCTTTGTTCTCTGCTGCAATCTTTGAGAGATTTGAGCGATTTCCTGTAAATCTTTAAACGATGCTGCCTTCTGCAGCAATCTTTCACAGATTTGCATGAATTCCGTAAATCTTCAACGTTTCTGCCTTCTGAAGCTCTTCTTCGTGAATCTTTGATGATTCTTGAAAATTGTACAAGAATCTTTACTGTTTCTTCCTTCTCAGTCTCTGCTTCCTTCTTGTGTTTCTGCTCCTTGAAACTTTTGAGCGTAGTATGATCTGCGACCTCGTGTGAGCTTCTTACGCTGATATTTTGAGCGTATGAGTGGACAGCTTCCTCATGGAAGTTTCCCGCGAGGATCTTTCGAGAGTATAATGGACAGCTCTCCAAGCCTTGTGAAAAGTATGTGTCGAAAGCTCTCAAGATCCGTGAAAGATCTGCTCTGTTTGAGGATCGTGTTTCTCTCTAGCCTGTGTGAAGAGGCTTACTACTGTAGCTCTGATACTATGATAAATTGTGAAGCAAAAAATGCAGAGAGAAAATAATAGAACAGAAAACAGTATATTAGAATATATGAAGAAGAGTACAATAAGAAGTAAGTTTGAATAAGTACTATGCAATGGGAGATGGTTGAGCTAAATAGGCTCAAGCAAATCAAGAATAGAAAGTACAGCTGGCAGTGTACAGTCAGACTGTTGAGGTTACATTATATTTAACACCTTCATGGTAACCACTACAAAGAAATGGATTTCAAAAAGGTCTTATTTACCAGTTAACTGTATGCCAAAATCGATGTTTTGCCTAGATTTGAAGTGTTTCCTACCCAAGTGCAGACTGCCCGAATTCCCCGTGTTGCTCAAATGTTGTTTAAAACCAAGAGTTATCGAATTGCTTCTTTTCCCATATGTCATTTTGAAGCCAATAGATAATGATTTTCAACATGTCATCAATACAATCTCAATGAGAGGAGCGTTCACAACATGGAGGTTTATGGTTCAAACTCTCGCATTTCCCATGAGCAGCATGGATAACTTTACGAGCAAAATTTAGCAAATGGGTGAAATTAAAGAGATTTGACTTTACATAGCCCTAGATTCATTTTAAAAATATATATATGTAAAACCATGAGTCCAAGGAAGGGAGAGTAGGAAAACCCATTTCCTCTTGTATAATTTGAACCAAAACCTTCGATCTGCCCCAATTTTCTATCAATGGAAGTTGTTTGGTTTTTGTTAATGACAATTCAAAGTTATTTTTCTCGATTTTATGAGAATGTCAATTATAAATCCTTCCATTAACCCCAAATTTTTGTTAATGGAAGTTATTTGGAGGTATTTGGGTGGATTTCCTATTAATAACAATTATTCAAAGGTACTTCACTATATTTTATTGAAATGGAAATTATAACCTTTAGAAGGCACACATAGTAGTTTTTATCGAGGGGTATTCAATTGGGTCTATCTCCATCTTTCTCTAATAGAAAAAAATATTATTCTTTAATTGTTTATCCAAATAGATGGGGTTATCTCATATGGGTTAAGTGCATATCCATCATTCATACATACTCCTACAACCCCAGTTGGAATTGATTCACTAATTTTCCATATACACTTTATATATAAACTATATTTTCTTTCAGGCCTTTAGTTTTCCTTAGATCTATGAGTTCTCATGGTGCCTTCAAGGAGATCGAGCAAAAGAGGAAAAGAGATAATAACACAGAGGTAGAGGGCATTGTACAAGCTTCCAATGATGAGTCAGATTGATGGCATGGACTATCCCAGACGTTCTCTACTACAAGTTCCATAGTAGACATAAATTTGTTTATTCACAAAGCATTGTGTATTGTTTGATTTCTTTGTTGAATAGTGTTGGGCTTTATATGTAATGATACACAAATTTTTCATATTTAAGACGATTTATGTTAGTTGGTTGTTGTTGGTCATGTTGTTTTATTGAAAAACAAGCATATAGTTTCACAGAGAGGTTTGTTGTGATGATTTGAGGTCATTTCAATGCATAAGGGATTGATGTAATTCATGGCTTTTTTCAATCAATAATGGTACCGGGGGTGCTTGATCTTTTTACGCAACTCAAATTTGGTCAAGATTTCCCATGGAAGTACATGTGTATTAGAATGTCATCTTCCCTCACTATTGAATAGGTGAATTTCATGTGGGTCAATGTAGTGAAAAGCATCTAGCTTACAAATAGCCCTTGTATTTCAAATCCTTGATTTAGTGTTTGTTCAAGATTTCACCCAAAATTTAATGATGAATATAAGTATTTGTGGTGCAAGAAGTGTGGTGATTAGAGCACATGATTCATGTTGTATAATTTTGGTATATATTCTAGGCACATGATTCATGTTGTATAATTTTGGTATATATTCTAGTTGTTGAAGTTTCAAATTAATTTGGCATTGAGACTTGTGTCAGGTTTGTTTAATGGGATTATGCAACTCAAATGTGGTCAAATGTCCCCATGAAAATACATGTGTAAGATAATGTTGTCTTCCCTTATTGTTGAATAGTTGATTTTCATGTAGATCAAGGTAGTGATAAACATCCAACTTACAAATTGCCCCTATTTTCGAATACCTAATTTAGCTTTTGTTCTAAATTACTTTCAAACTTTAACAATGAATATATGTATTTGTGGTGGAAGAAGTGTGGTGATCAAATCTCATGAGTCATGTTGTATATGTTTAGGTATTTGGGTATACATTCTAGTTGTCGAATTTTCAATTATGAGTTTCAAATACTGAGACCTGTGTCATGGTTTGGTTGATGGCCTTATGCAACTGAAATGTGATCAAGCCTCCCCATGAAAATGCATGTCTCTGATTGTTTTTTCTCATCCCAAACATGGTCATAATGGTTTAATTTTAAGTTTTTCCAAACCACCATCTAGATTTCTATCTTTTTTTCATAAGTTGCCAAAATTTTCTTTTGTGTGTGACCTATATTGCAACATGCTGATAAATTTCCCTTTTTACATGTTACTGTATTTATTATGCTAGATGTTAAATATATCACGCACTATTGGAAAGAGTTTCCCTCTTGATGATAAGACTGACATTATGGGCGTGCTTACACTACATACACTCATGGAAGGAAATGAAGTCATTAACAACATTCCCTAGATGGAGAAACTTGATGTACTAGGAATGGATGGAGTAGGATCTATGACATTGATAGATGGCAAGGAGGACATCACTAAGGTGCCTCCTATGACACTTAGTGACAAGCTTGAGGGATCTTCCATACTTGATGAAACACTCACTCTTGAAATCATGTGAAGATCACTAAAGAATGAAAAAGACTCACCAACATTTCCCCTTAGCACAAGTAGTACTAGTTCGAATGGACCAGTCAAATAAGGGTTGAAGTTTGGTGGAGGACTTTCATCAACTACCTCAACCTCTACACTCTCACTCTCCTCAAAACCTGACAAATTCCTCTTTGACTCTACAGGCTCTACGTCATCCATAGTGGAAAACAACCTTCACCTAACAAGTGGCGGTTCTTCCTCCTTAGGAGAAAGTCCACGTTTCCTACGTGATCGGTGAAGTGTTTGGTCATCCACAGTGAATAAATGTGTTATAAAAATGAAAAATAATCAACTTATGACTGACTAGACACAAAACCAAAGAGCACACCCCCAACAAAACTAATTTATCAACAAGCAAACTAGTGGAGAAGTGGGCCTTCCAAAAACTATCCCTTGGGGGATGTCAAGTCCCAAAATCCTAGCTAGCAAAGGTATGAGAGGTAGTTATAGTAACTCACACATAACAACCCTTACTAGTGCAAGTACCCTCATGAATATGGCCACCCTTTAGGGGAACTGAAGTAGAGGTTCAATGTCTACCTTAGGTACCGCGGGTACTTCCCACCCGCAACTACCTTATGTAGATGCCCTAGGAAAGGCCACTAAGGATATCACTTCACAATCATCGACTTGGTAGAAAATTCATGGGTCAATACCACACACATGAGTAGGGAAACTAAGGATGAAGCTTTGATAAGCATCCCCCCTCGGGAGAATATTGACACTTCAAAAACCCCCGTACATGTAGTAGTCCATAGACACCAATTTAACTAGAGGAGAGGTGATATCACCCCACTTTATCTAGTGTGACCACATGATTGACTCATGTGTGAGAGGATATTTCCCAGTAAGTGCTCTTTTCTACTAAAGGATTTGTCTCTCACTATTCACTCCTAGTTTTGGTTTTGATGGCCTTGGAGAATTTACTCTCCAACCCTACACCAAGGCCCTAAATCGTAGTCTAATGTTGGTTTTCTAGAAAGAAAATAGTCTATTGAATTTAAAATTAATTTATTTTCTTTCTTAAGTTGTTGATTACTTGAGGGTAACAGAATGAAACTTTAGTGGTGTTTGATGACACTTTCCAATCCAAAATAAAACAAAATCAAGTATGCGAAAGAATGCACTTTGTCTTTTGATGAACACTATCTAAAGGAAAGGATAGATATTTTTCACTTTCATATTTTATAACCAAAAATAAAAACCTCACACACTCTCATTAACCATCCAAAAACAATCATAAGTTCTCTTACGATCCTTACCAATAATCTTAACCCATCAGTGCAATATTCAAAAAGACACTCAAATGATCTACCCTATCATGCTTATGAAATGAAAAACTCTTATTAGTTTAATAAAGAAAATGAGACGCAAATCAAAACAACAAAAATAGATATTTCATGGATGTATGATATTGGTAGTGATGCTAACAAGAACAATCCAATGTCTATACATGAAGAAAAAACTCAAAATTTCAACAAAAACTAGTAATGGCATGCAAAATCTCTAAGAAAAAACACAAACTAAATGCAAAAGGATCAACAACACACTATCAAACCTAAAAATACCCGCTACAGGTGCTTCCCAGGTCATTGTTTACCAAACAAAAAACTAAAGCAAGAAAGGAGATGAAAAATTCACTCAACACCTCAAATCCACTTGAAAACTCAAACAACAAATTAGAGGCCTATCAAGGGGTCAAATCAATGCATATAGAGCACTGATAATCTCATTGACCTATCCCAAACACATATTCAAGAGAAAAACATCCCAAAACCCCAAAAAACCCACCTATAAGAAGCGGTTCTGCCCTGTTAGTAGTATACAGTGAGACCAGTAGGGAGGTGGCCACACCTTGTTAGTGCAACAAGGTATGACCCGCCACTTTGATTCTCAAACACCAGTTGTGACCATGCATAAAACTTGGGCAAAATTCCTAGATATGGCCTAGATCTGATAGATCTGACCACCCAGTGAGTGATGAGGAAGATAAATAAGCTACATACAACATTCAGGGACAAAAAGAGCAAAGGAAATTCAAAATCTAATGAAGAATCAATGATTCATCCCTAGTGGAGTTTCCAGTTTTGTTATAGAGAAATCCCCCCTGCGAACAAGTGAGTACTCCCTTAGATCTGCTTGTGATCCAAGATAGACTATATCATAGACAAAAATAAGGTTCTCTTTTAGATCTACTAGATTTGATCCTAAATTATTCTATGAGAAGGAGATAGAATGGTTCAAACATGATTTCTAAAAAAATTTCCTGCATATCCCTAGCTGATCTAGCTCTATCTCACTTGGGAAAAATCATTTGTTCCATGAAAATTTCCCAAGTGAGAAGTGATTTGCCTGAACAAAGCCATCGATACCACACAATTATTAGGTTCTAAATATAAGGACACAATTTGTACCTTTTGTGTGTGTGGCACATCATGTAGATCAAAGAACTGCTCCATCTGGAGTATCCATGTGATTGGATCCTTGCCATCAAAATTCCTCATATCGATCTTAGGAAAGTGGTTGGTCTTCAACCCAAAGGTGGAGTTTCTCCAGTCTTGATTCATCTTCCTTCTGTCCTCATCATGAATTTCATGGGATACATTGTCACTTTCAGGTGGCCTCTCTATTAGCAAATTTTTCAACCCTTCCATTCTCGCCCATTTTAATCCATCCATCTTAGTATCCATCATCACTCATAGCTTAGCTTTAGTTGAATCCATCATCCTTTGTAGTTCATCTTTTGTTATTGTCTTATTTTGTATATCATCTATGTCCTTATGCATTTCTTCACCTTCATCAAGAGTCCAAGTAGGAATGTCTGAGGGCTTATTTGGTGTAGAAGTTCCCTTTTTTGGTGGCATGTTGGCAAAGTATTAATGCAAGGTAGGAATTCCTAATTGGCTTAGGCAGAGATCCTCACAGACAAGGGAGTGTTAGGTGCTATATATCTTTGATATATGTGTGGGGTTCAATAATAGTAGTTAGAACAATATATCACAAAACTAACTAAGGAGGCTTGACCATGCCCTTAGCCATACTATCTAACTACATAGGTACTAGTGAATGATCTCCTTGAGTGTTGTTCTCAGTGTACTATAGCAACAAGACGACCAAATGGTTTACTCAGTTGCTCTCAGGATTCTAAGGGGTCTCTCGATATACACCAGGTACATGGGAGCTCAAATCTGTAGTAGTGTTGTCTAATTCACAACCATTCGAAGGGAGCCTTTCGATATACTCTAGGTACATGGAAGAACCACACTATCCTCGGGTTGTAGCATTGACAAGTAATGAAAATTTTCATCTCAGAGATATGCAAATCACTTCTCACTTGGGAAATTTTCATGGAACTAGTTTCTATTCAATAAGAAAATGTTTTGAAACTGTAAAATGCAGCGGAAAACAAGCATGCTAGAATGGTGGTGGCTTATCTCTAAGATGAGATGTGATTATTGTGATCATTTGCAAGAATATGATTACAATGAGGCTCTCCAAGAATTTTTACAATAAACATGAATGCAAAAACCCTAGACATCCAAAAACCTAACCCTAGGAGATGAATCGCCAAAAGTCATGTGTGCCCCGTTGGGGTAAGCCAATCCATCAACTTCCCGGGATCGTAACTTTTTCATATGATCTCTGTTTTAGGCGCACGATATCCTGTTGGAAAGGTCTATCCAAGGAATCAAAATGGCCCTGGAATTCAGGGACCCGAAAACTAGGAAAAAAACTGCCAAACTGGAAAATTGCCAAAATGAGCAAGTTGGAATAGGTGGGAGGCCTCCAACGTCCATCTGGATCAAATACATTCCTCAACCAATTGATAAATCTCAAGAAAAAGGGTTTAGTTGTGGATCACATTGAGAACTTCCAAAGATTGAATATAAAGGTAACATATATTCCAAGTGAGAACATGGTTGATGTCTTCATAAAAACTTTAAAGGATAAAATTCAACATGAATTTCTCCTTTGGAAATCCAAATCATTGGAGAATGTGTTTAGGGTGGTGAGAAATGTTGAAAGTAAAAATATAGCTATGGCTACTAGAAGGACCACCCCTAACATCTATCGAGAGAATAATGTTCCTTCTTCTAAGCCACCTCAACCTACAAGGTTAACACCTCAACAATTGGAGGAAAGAAAAGAAAAAGGTTTATGCTTTAATTGCGACAACAAGTATAGTAAGGTACATAAGTGTGGTGAGAAGAAATTATTCTCCATAGATTGTGAAGAGGAAGAAGAAAAGAATAAGAACCATCTCAAGATGAAGATGTAGAAGAGATTTCTTCTGAAGAGATGACTCCCACAATATCATGTCATGCATTGGCTAGAATTAGCACTCCTCAAACCCTCAAGATCAAAGGATATATCAAAAAGAAAAAGGTAATAGTGCTAATTGATTTTGGTAGTACTCATAATTTCATTCACTGTAAATTAGTCAAATCTCTCAATTGTTTTATATATCCATCTCCAGAGTTTCAAGTAATGATTGCAAATGGAGGAACTATCAATTGCTTAGGAAAATGGCATAAGATCAATATTACTATGGGGAAATATGTAGTGAATAGTCCAATGATTTCTATTGATCTAAAAATGAAGAAGACTTGTAAACTTGAAAATATTTGCAAGTAAAGTTTATGTGTTAAAAGAAAATGGATCAACTTTGCAACACATCATTAATAGGATTTACTCATTTAAGACACAAATAAACAACAACATAATCAATGAACATAAGCACATAAACACAACAAATGATAAAGGAGTTCACCCCTCTCTTGGGCTACATCTCCTGGTCCAACTTCCAATGGATCATTATTATTAATTGCTCAAAGTGCTCAAAAACGTGCTTTACAATGCTCAAAATGACCAACAGACTCCTCCAATGGCTTCAGAGCGTCCAAAAACCCCTAGCTGGGATTTTTCGGCACCTCGTTTGGCCAAAAAATGAAGAAGTTAGGCTTCTTTGAAGTCTCCCCTTCAAGCTTGCTGTCTCTGCGCCTACAAAATGCACCCTTGTTCATTCAACCTAGCACACACGCAATTTAAAGTGTGAAAACCCAAAACCGAATGCAATCGTGTAAACGGTGTAAACTGTAGGACGGTTATGGGCGTGCCAGCCCCTAACCACCTAGCACTTGGGCACATGAGGGTCATCCATACGACCTCGGGATAGCAAAAGAACCCAACCGTTTGTAAACCCCCGCGCTCCTGGTTGTGGTCACATGGCGTAACACAAAGGACCACGAGCTATATTTAAAAACCCCCGCATGCCATTTAACAAAAGGTATGGTTGTATGCAATATAAATGTGACCGGGGGCTGGGGCTAAGCCCTAGTCCGGACCCCCGCGACGACCGTTACATTAATTGAATTTAAATATATTTTAACACATATTGTTTACAAGCAACAACATGTGGGCTAGTGGTAGCCTACACTCTACCAAAGCGCGGAGCCAAAAGGGGAGGTCTGGGGTTCGACCCCCACAGACCCCATACAATTTTAACAACAACCTGTCAGGCTTCTAGATTGAAGATTTAAATGACCTGAAACACTAAATTGTCAAACCAGGGTTGGTAAACTTTGAGCTGATACACTGTATGTGCAGGTAAGCCAATTCCTATCTAAAGACTATCCTGAAGAGAAAACATAAACTCACTCTGAGCACTTGAATCTTAATGACGATCTTGAAACTTAGCATTCCCTATTTCAGTCAGCAACAGAAAACAGTCTTATGTTTAAATGTTGGTGCTTCTATTTCCATTCATAAGTATGATTTCACAAGCTTATTCCACCACTACTTTTAATCATTTATCATCACCATTTCTATTCAAGCCACAACAGAAAGAGTGTTTCCTCAAATGCATTTAATCTGGTTATCAAAATCAATCTAAAGCTGTCTACAGGAAAACATAGTACTACTCTACCTACTGGTACCGGAAGATTCCTTTGATTTAACTGTAATCTAACTGTTCTAAGTAAGCAGGGTCACTAACTATCTAATAAAGCAAAGTTCATTCACACTCTAAGTTATGCCCGAATTGAAAATGAGAAGTCAAACAGACCATGTTCATACCCTAAACCCTACAGGCATCAGTTATGCATTCAATACTCAGCAACGTAAAAGATAACAGTACGCTGGAACAATTCAGTTGAGGAATAAATAATCACAACTTTGAAACAACTAAATCTATAACACACTATGAGCTGCAGACATACCATTCATGTAAGCAAATGTTAACACACTGAAACAACTAAATCTATGAACGTTAAGCTACCTCGTATGCAAGTTCTAAAATGCTGAAATGAACTAAATCTGAAACAGAGTAACACAGCGAATTGCACCGGTTTGGCGGGCCCAACCAAACAGTACAAACGCCGAAGGAAAGAACCAGCACTACTCAATCATGCTACGTAAACATTGTATAAACTTCACATTCCATTAACTCATAAGAGAATACTCAAATCGTATATCAGTCGAATAACATAACGTAACAACAGTTTGTATTCAAAAACATGTGTTCACGATGTAACATAATCCAACCCGGTCTCAGGAGTGATCTCGGGTTTATATATAAATCCTGTCTTCTTTTTTAGTCTAAAGCAACAATACCTAAAAACAAAATGGATCTCCGATCCAGAAATTGCTTGGAATCAAGTTTTAAAACATACTTCACATCTTCGTGACACGTAGTGTCACGAAGTGTGAACGATGAAGAATTAACGTCCCAGTTTCATCATTAGGCCTTCAAGCACCCGGTGGACAATGAATCTAGCTGTCATGCGGATCTCTCTGTCTCCCATTCGGACCATAACACACAGATCTTGAGTGGCTCCATTGGTATCTCCACGGGTACAAGTTGGTACCTGGTACCGGCATCCTGTTCCAAAAATAGAAGTGGTACCTAACCCAAGCGACATGAGTCCCAATATCAATTTAAAGCATCAAAGTGCATAAAAATAGCTTGAAATGTAAAGATACCTTAAGTAACCCCATTGAATGGTAGGGAGATGTCAATTATGTCAAAACAAGGCCAAAAGGGTGGTACTTGTATATAAATGGAGGTCTGTGGAGTATAATATAGGAAAAAAACATGATCAAAACCAGAGACCAACACAACCAATAACCAATACCGAGGTGCCATGTGGCAGCCCATGACTGGGCCACGTGGCACCTTACCATTGACCAAAATGATGCCACATGTCGCATTCTGATTCGACCACATTTTCCAATCAGAATCTGCCACATCACCTCTACCACATCAGGGTACGAACTCTGCCTCGTCATCTTGTACGGACTGTACGGAGTGTACAGTCAGCGTCCCTTTTTTGCATGTTTGATGATTCGAACGGATCACAATATCTCTCGCTCTTGACGTCTGTTTGAGACGAAATGAGTTGCGTTAGGTTTGCAACAACGAGGCCTATGCTCTCATTCGATTTGAAGCGATTCTGAGCACTTTGAATTTTTGAGCAAAATTTGATCCCCTGATCACACCTCCCCATTGGGAAGATTTTGGACCTCCAAATAACTATTTTCAGTCTATGTGAAGATGAGGGTATAGTTCCCTCACCCTTCCAACCTCAATCCACTTGGATTTGCTTGGATTGGTACCTTTAAGACCAATTCAAAGATACTCCACATTTCCGCATTTTGAAGTTCGTATTCTCCTGTCAAGGATGGTGTCTTCATGTAGTTCTATAAGATACTCTGGGGAAAAATCATCTATAGAAGGAATCTGAACATGCTCTCCATAATCATCAATCAATGGAGGCTCATACAATTTCAAATTCTCAACATTAACAACTGCATACATCTGCATATAAGGAGGCAAATCTAAATGAAAGGCATTGTTACCAATCTTGTTGATAATCTTGAAAGGACCATATCGAATCGGTTTCACTTTTCTACCTTCTCCTTTAAGCCTCTCCTTACTGATGTAAAGCCAAAATTCATCTCCAACTTGGAAACTGTGATCAACACGATGCTTGTCATGTCTCGTCTTCTACTTGGCCTGACTCTTTTCCAACTGCTCTTGCACCACCTGATGTATCGACTGAATTTGTTCAATGAACTTTTCTGCCCTATCAATGTCATATTTACCATCGATAGCAATATCCTTCCCAAAGATAAAATCTAAAGGAGACTTGGGAAAATAGCCAAAACATGCTTCAAATGGCGACATTTGAGTCAAAGAGTGCTTAGCTCGATTGTACCCATGCTGAATGTAGTGTAAATGCTCATCCCACAATTTAGGATGCTTGCTGCAATAAGCACGAAGAAGATGCACCACTATTCGATTTACCACCTCTGTCTGACCATCTGTTTGTGGATGAAAAGATGTGCTCTTTTTAATTTTGGTGTCTATAGTGTACCCTTCACTACCCAGGTTTCCCAACCTCTCAGTTAACCATTACTTACATGGAATTATAAGCAAATGCATTTAACACATTTAAACACACTTAAAACTCAGAGGAAAATATATGGGTACTGCTATAATTAAATGTTCCACAACATTCATCATTAATTCATTTACACAACGGAAAACATGATAATATAAACAACACATTCATGCCAAA
>ML799415.1:413932-434116 GCA_009831015.1 Picea engelmannii
CTAGAGGCGCTTAGATCTATGATCGACAAGATATTTTAGACCCCCTCGACAATTCTACTTTTAACAGTGGGGGGAAGGTTTGATATGGGCAGTTTTTCCCGGCGAGCCCCTTCCTAACGTGACGCAAAGCCATGGTGTTAGACCCCCCTCACTCTAAACCGTTTACTGCCTTTTCCCTCCTCCGACGTACTACCATACCAGCGTTACTATACCACCACCGCCTCATGACATCATTCTCCACTATCTCACCGTCTCGTGATGTCATTTTCCACTACCCCCTCTTATAAGTCTCGTCTCATTACTTTGTCAACATTCTCCCCTCCATTCACCGTAACATGTCATGTCCCATTCACATATCCTCCAGTCACCGCCCTCCACGTCATCCTGGCGCACCCATCACCCATCCTTCACTTGCCACCTCATACCTCAAGTGATCTGTTGGCCATTTAATATAGACTAACATATCTATTAGTTTTCTAACATGTCCCCTGCGCCCAAGTGATTCGTTGGACATTTAATACAGGCTAACATCAACTCTACCGATTATGAATCCTAGTTGACAATTTATGTTTGGTAATATACTATGCAAATAATTGCACCAAGATTTTGGCGCCGTTGCCAGGGAGTTGTAAACGGTAATAGGTAGTATTAGAATCAGATTTCTTTAATGGTTTTGGATTGGTTTTATGGATGACCTATCAAGTTTGGTGTGTTTTTATTTTGCAAATAGTTTTAAAAAGGTTTAAAAGAAAAAGGTGTGTTTTTCTTCCTAGATCAGAGTGACGGGATTGGGATCTAGGAATCCAATCTCCCCCTGTATCTATTTCCCCAAATCCACCATTTTCCCGAGTTCACCTTGAAGTGCTAGGCACATTACCTCCCCGATTAGAGAGCCATTGTTTCATCATCTGGAGAAACCGTTTTCACTATCACACCCAAGGCCATTGACTAAATGATGCAAATATACAGAGTTGAATCCCCCTCTCCTTTCACCATTGAAGTTTTAACTGAAATGTACCAGAATCTGTCTTTTCCCCATAGAGCACAAATTTTTGAGCTTTTTCTCCCACAGGATTCCCAATTCCCCAAGAAAAATCCTCCTTACCATTCCTCCATGTTTTCAGAAAAAGGTAACCAAATCATTTCATCGTTATGTTTTTTGCTTGTTTATTTCTCAAACGAATGGGTGGACGAGCCCATCTTGGGTTTCTTATCTATTTTCTCTGCCGAAGAAAAAGCCACCACCCAGTTTGACTACAATAGTATCCTAGCTGAGAACATACATGAGCAGCTTTTCAAATTTCCCACAGAGGGCATGTTCCAGTATTCTTCAATAATGGCTTACATGTTCGTATTCTTTTAAGAAGATAAGTTCCTTTTCCCCATGTAGAAAATGGACCAGGACGACAAACCACAATCTGTCACTTCTTGGACTTCGTTACTTAGAAGAAATTCCATAGAGTTTAATTTCAAGCAATTTATTGAGCAGTTTTACCACCCAGTGGTAAGCATGCTCAGTGGAAGACAAGAGAGAGGATAAATGAGGAGATACAAAGAATTCTACACCTCTTGGACCTCGCCAAGACTGGAGACTGGTATAGACTGGTATCTGTATCAGAATCACACATAAATTAGAATTTATGGATGTGAACTGGCTCCTTATAAACTTCCTAGATATGTTCCTTTTAGGATATTTGCCTTGGAATACATCAGGCAAATGATAAATTTAGAGGACATACATTTTGTAGATTTGAAGAGGAAACGACAGTTGAGAATTAAAGGGCATATAGGATCCTTTATCTGCAACATTCGAGCTACTGGGGAAGAGGCAGACAAGCTACTGAAGGAGATGAAGTTTGGCACCAGTTTCCTTTGGAACTATGATCCATGTGGGATTATTGCAGAGATGAGATCGAAGAACAAAAGTTCCCCATATGCTCATGCACTCAAACCAGAGATCAAGAAATTTTCGAATCAAACAGACTGGGAGGCCAACACTCTGGAAGACAAAGAACCGCAGCTTCCTACAACTGTCATCTCACAAAACACTACACCACATGTGCCCAAGGAGAAAAGACTCAGGAAGGATTCCTCACCTTTAATCACTGAAGTGTCATTGGAAGAGTTCCAGGTTTACACAAAAAGGCCCAAGATCAATCACACAACTGGCAAGTCTAGAGAGGAAGAGACCCATTCTACCACAGTGGTCGAAGGAGAGAAATCATCTCTTTTCTCCAACAACCAGCAAATCACGTCTACTCCTTCATCCAAGAAACAGACTGACACCTCACTGATCAATCGATCAACTCCAGGAGTTGCAAAGTTGAGTATATTTGAGAAATATGATATGATTAAGAAGAAAAATGAGAGGCTGGCCAGCTGATTTCAAAATGAAAGTATTTGTTTTGCTGTTCAAAGTATTCATTTCCATCAAATTAAGTGTGCAGAGTGTTTTTGAAAACTGTTTATGATTTTTTGTGTGAGGTAGTGTTGTTTTAATTTTCTGTTTAACAACTTTAATCTGAATAACATAGCAGAGTAACTTCACCATAAACACACAACAACATGATGAGGCAGTTCACCCCTCCTGGGATACATCTGTCAGGTCCAAGGCTCCCAATGGGCATGTCCTTGATATATTATGATTCTCAAAATGGTATTACAATGAGAAAAAGGCCTAAACAGACCAAACCTGCTGTGAAAATGAATTCAAAACACAGAAAGAAGCTAAAAATGACTTTGTTTTCACCTAAAACAATGAAGTGTAGTCCAATGCAGCTCCATTTCCCTCAAGCCCCCCGATGGCTCCTCAAGCTTCTGTGAAGTAAAAATGGATGAAATACACCTATGTTGGCTCTGCAACCTATTCCAGTCACTCCATAATGTTGAGAATACCCGAAATCCCCCAAAATTTTGTCCAAAAAGGTTTTGTCCCCCAAAAGTTACGACCAAAAGAAGTTTTGTCCCCTTTCCAAAAAAAAATCCACCAAATTTGGAGTAACGAGAATTAGCCCCACTAGCAATGGAAATTGGTGCCTAAAAGGCAGACTCCACCCAAAACTATCGGAACCATTTGGTTTAGCATTAAATGTTAGTGGTAGTGTCACATGGACCAACTAAACCACTACTGGTGGAGCCGTTTGAGCCAACGGTAAGGAAAATTGTGGCATTAAAGGGTTATCGTAACTCTTGCCGGGACATGTGACCATATCCAAATTTAACCGCCTTCCTGAAACTACCGGTGGAAGTAGCCCAAGGTTCTGGGCGATTGGTTCCATTTAAAGGGGGGGGCTACCCCCCTTTTCGCCCCAACCAAATCAACTTACCACTTTAAATAAATGTATTGGCCCATATGGTTAAGAACCACCACGAGCCCAAACGGTTAGTTCTTGGGGCTGCCACCTGATCGACCGGCGGTCAAATCCTACCAACTTGCTCATATTTTTCCACTCAAAATATTCACTGGCTTGAGGCCACGTGGCGGCCTCCGGGTAGGCCTCGTGGCACCCACTGAATGGCCACCAAAATGTCCAGTCAAACCAATATCCAACCCACAAATGCCAAGTGTCAAACGATGATAGGTTGCTGACGAAATATTCCATGGAATATTCTGTGGAATATTCTTTTTTTAATATTTAAAAAAAAAAAATCAAAGTCGACCCTGGTCAAACTAGACTTGAAGGAAATTGTGAATTTCAAACTTGAATAACTTTCACATACAATGTTGTATTTGAGTGTCATTTGCAACGCCAGGATCTTATCGACGAGTCCTATCCAGTCATTCTGGTTTCAACCAATTCTGAGCAGTTCCAATTTGAGCATTTTTTTCACTTAGGACATGATCACTTGATCACACCTCCCCATTGGGAAGATTTTGGACCCCAAAAGCCTTCAATTACCTATTAATAAGATGAGGGTATAGATCCCTCACCTTTTCCACTTCAATCCACTTTGCCTTACTCGGTTTGTTGCCTTTAAGACCAACCCGAACATAATCAACATTTCCCCTCGTTGAAGTGCATGTCCTTCTATCAAGGATAGCATCCTCTTTCAACTCATCCAAAATTTTGGCAAGAAATCCTCAATGGATGGCAGCTGAATGTCACTTTCATAATCAACAATTAAAGGAGGTTCATACAAACGTAGATTTTCCACATTCACAATGGAATACATTTGCATGTATGAAGGCAAGTCTAATTGAAAAGAATTATTTCCAACTTGTTTAAGGATCTTGAATGGACCATAACGAATAGGCTTCAGCTTTTTACCTTCTCCTTGCATTCTTTCCTTACTAATATGCAGCCATATCTCATCCCCTTCTTGAAACTTATGATCAATTATGTGCTTATCATGCCTCTCCTTGTACTTGCCTTGACTTTTTTCAAGCTGTTCTTGAACTTGATGATGTATAAGCTAAATTCTTTCAATGAACATGCGAGCTTTGTCAATGTCACTATGACCATCAATGGCCACATCCTTCTCAAGAATAAAATCTAAAGGTGACTTAGGCAAATACCCAAAACAAGCTTCAAAAGGTGAAGTATGTGTAGAAGAGTGATTGGCCTGGTTGTAAGCATGCTGAATGTAATGCACATACTCATCCCAAAGCTTGGGATGCTTGCTGTAATAACCTCTCAAAAGATGTAAAATGGTTCTATTCACTACCTCTGTTTGGCCATCTGTTTGCGGATGGAAAACAATACTCTTCTTCAACTTGGAGTCCATCATCTTCCATAAATTGGACCAAAAATTCCCCACAAATCTGGAATCCCTATCACTAACAATAGAAGTAGGCAAGCCATAATGAACCCATACATGTTAAAAATATAAATTAACAGTTTGTTCAGCAGTTATAGTTTTCTTACATGGCATAAGAATACACATCTTGCTGAAATGATCAACTACTACATAAAGATAATCATGTTGCTTTCTATATAATGGTATCCCTCCAACAAAATCCATAGAAACACTTTCCCATGGTCTAGAAGGTACTGGCAATGGCGTATATAAACCAAGCTTCTTATTGCTAGGCTTGCTTGTAGCACATAATGAACAACCTCTAATGAAACGTGAAACACTATCTACCATGCGAGGCTAATAACAATACCTCTGTAAATGTGCCACCGTTTTGCTTACCCTGAAATGTCCAGCTACGAGAGAAGAATGATCTTCTCTCATGATGCTTAGTCTCTCCCCCTGTGGTATACATAACTTGCCCAAATGAAACAGAAAATTATTATGCAAATAATAATCATTCTCCTCAACATGATTTCCTTCACTCAAGTTAGCATACACATCCTTAAAATCAACATCTGATGCATACTGTTTTATGTAGATTTCATGTACAATAGAATCATTCTTAAGCAAAGTTCTAGCACTAATAATAGACCTTGAAAGCATATCAACAACCTTGTTGTAAATACCTTTCTTGTACCTTATTACCAAGTGAAATTGTTGTAGGAAGCCCATCCATCTGAAATGGCGTGACTACTGCAATTTACTTTGCGATTGCAAGTACTGTAAAGGCTGATGGTCGGTATGAACAATTGTTTCTTTTCCCATCAAATAATGTTTCCATTTTTTGACACTTTGAACCAATGCATACAACTCTTTATCATATGTAGGATAATTCACAACAACACCATTAAATGTCTCAGAATGAAATGCAACAGGCTTACCATGCTGTAAGAGAAATGCACCCATGGAGTAATCACTACCATCTGTCTGAATCTCGAATGACTGTCTCAAATCCGGTAATGCAAGGACTGGAGCTGAACTTATCTTCTCTTTCAAATACTCAAAAGCTTTATGCTTCTTGCCTCCCCATTGGAAAGCATGCTTCACATTAGTCACTGCATGCATAGGAGCTGCTATGGCAGAGAAGTTAGAAATAAACTTCCTCCAATACTGAGCTGCACCCAAAAAACTTCTTACCTCTGTAATGGATTTGGGAGTAGGCCAATTCACAATGGCTTCTACTTTGGAAGGATCAATTCTCAAAGCTCCTCCTCCTACTATGTGTCCCAAATAAACCAAAGAAGTTTTTCCAAATTCACACTTTGACATTTTAAGAAATAACTGATTTTTCTTCAAAATATCAAGTACTTTCTTAACATGCATGACATGCTCTTCTCTATTCTTGCTGAAAATTAAGATGTCATCTAAGTAGACAATAACGAAATCAACAAGAAAAGAATGTAATACATCATCCATTACCCACATGAAAGTTGCAGGTGCATTGCATAAACCCAATGGCATAACAAGCCACTCAAAGAGTCCCTGTTTGGTTTTAAATGTTGTCTTTCAAATGTCACTTTCTGCAATTCTAAATTGATGATAACCACTAAGTAAGTCTAACTTAGTGAAATATTTAGCATCTTTCAATTTATCCAACAAATCATCTATCCTTGGAAGTGGGTAATGATTCTTTATCGTTATTTTGTTCAATGCCCTGAAGTCCACACACATGCGCCAAGTTCCATATTTTTTTGGAATCAACACTATCGGTGACCCACATGGTGAAGCACTTGGTCTTATGAATCCTTTGTCCAACAAGTCTTTAATTTGCCTCTTGATTTCAACATTCTCCATGATAGACAAGCAGTACATGCTGATGTTAGGAAGAGGACAATCTTGATGTAAATGGATTTCATGCTGAATCTCCCCTTTAGGAGGTAAACCTATTGGTTCCTAAAACATCTCATGATGTGCATCAACTACATCATATAAATCTGATTTAATCTTGGAATCACAATTTTCAAATGCCTCATGATTCACATCAACCTTGGGCTTAACCATAAGAAGTACAAAACTCTTACTAGAATTTACTAGCCTTTTTACCCGTCTCGCATTTACCATTGCTATATTTTCCTTCTTGCGATGTGCTCTGACAATGAACTCCTTGCCATCTTTAAAGAGATGATATTTATTTTCATGGCGATGGAAGATCGCTTTCCTATCAAATAAGTAAGGACTTCCCAAAACAATTCCTGATATATCAAGCGGCACCACATCAAGTTCAACTGTGTCAATATGCACTTTCTTGAGACTTGTAAGTTTGCATCCTTGCATATCCACCCAAGTGGATAAGGATTTGGATGTGGAATGGTCTCAAGTTTAATTTGTTTGACCAAATCTTCTGATATGAGATTTTCTTGTGACCCACTGTCAAACAGTGTGTCAATTTTAGTATGTTTTGAGACTACCCTCACATGGAACGATTCAATTATTTCTTCCTCATTAGGAGCTTTTACATGACAGTTTGAAGTACTAGTGCTTGGCTTAGTTTCAGTTTCCTTTCCCTTCATACTTTTCAAACCCATGGATGCAATTTTGGTTTCAACCCCTGAATCATCACCTAAATCTTGAGGTGTAGTTGTAGTCGCTGCACTTTTCTTCTTTCCCTTGTTTTTGTTAAATTGATTTCTTTTTTCAAGATGTAATTTCCAACAGTTTTTCTCTTCATGGCCCTCTCTTGAACAATGTTTACAAATGAATTTTTCACCCTCTTGTTTGATAGATGCATTTTTTTTTCCTTTTCCCTTAAAGGTTTTATCTTTGTTCTTCCCTTTGAAAGGTTTGTTTCTACCTTCATCAAAAGTGGTTTTCCCTCTAGCCTCTAAATGCGTAGCTTGTACACAAACTTTGTCTAGACTAGTAGGATTAAACATGAGGATAATATGTTTAAGGTAATTGTGAAAAACACCTATATATTTCAGCAAAGTATCTTGACTTTGTAAGTCTACCCCTAATAAGAGTGCTCTTCTCCTAAATTCTTGGGTATAGTCTTGCACATTTTGTCCCTTAAGCTGTCTAAAGTTTTTCCAATTCATTATAGCCTTTTGTAGATGAGCTAATGGATAAAATTGCTTCTTGATTGCAATAATAAATTCAGTCCATGATAAAGTAATCTTACCATGTTTCTTAATTTCATCCCTGGTCTTGGCTTCCCACCATACCAATGCTGCTCCATCCATTCTTAGTGAGTCTAGTTGTATCTTGGTGTCGTCATCATGAAGGTTTTAAATCCTTAAATAAACTACCAATTGTCTGATCTAATTGTCAAGTTTCTCTGCATTGACTTCACCGTTAAACATAGGCAATTCAAATTTGACATCAATATTTAAAAAAGGATTTTTACCAGTGGTTTTCGACTTATGAGACTGATTTACTGAAGTCGAGGAAGACAATGTAGAGGAAGAGGATGAAGATGGAGATGGTGGATCACCATTTTCTCCATGTCCTTTCTTTGAATGATCATTACTCTTCTTTCCTCTTGTGGAACCCTCTCCTTCTTTCTGGTTTTTAGACCCTTCTCCAGCAATCCTATCATTTCTTTCTTGGTAGAGGATCCTTACCATCACAGTCATATCCAATAAAGCTTTCCGGAATACCCGTTCTTCTTCCTTGGGATCCATCTCTTCATAAGATTCTCATTCTCTTGAAGACATGCTTGAAGCTACTTCTAGGGCTCTTGGAGGTGGTTCTCTAACCCTTCTTGGTTGTGGATTAGTTTGTGCACTAACCAAGTTTCCTTCACCTCTCTTGAGTTTTAGCCTAGTAAGCATGAAAACTTGCAAACAATTAAATTAATCTTTGCACAAAACAAATGTCGAGTAAAAACTCTAGCTTCTAAAGATCTAAACCTGAGCTTTGATACCATCTGATCCGAAAATGAAAGTATTTGTTTTTCTATTCAAAGTATTCATTTCCATCAAATTAAGTGTGCAAWGTGTTTTTGAAAATTGTTTATGAATTTTTGTGTGAGGTAGTGTTGTTTTAATTTATTGTTTAACAACTTTAATCTGAATAACACAGTAGAATAACTTCACCATAAACACACAACAACATGATGAGTTAGTTCACCCCTCCTGGGCTACATCTGTCGGGTCCAAGGCTCCCAATGGGCATGTCCTTGATATATTATGATGCTCAAAATGGTATTGCAATGAGAAAAAGGCCTAAACAGACCAAACCAGTTGTGAAAATGAATTCAGAACGCAGAAATAAGCTAAAAATGACTCTGTTTTCACATAAAACAGTGAAGTGTAGTCCAATGCAGCTCCATTTCCCTCAAGGCCCCCGATGGCTCCTCAAGCTTCTCTTAAGTAAAAATGGATGAAATACACCTCTGTTGGCTCTGCAACCTATTCCATTCACTCCAGAATGCTGAGAATACCCGAAATCCCCCAAACTTTCGTCCAAAAAGGTTTTGTCCCCCAAAATTTATGACCAAAAGAAGTTTTGTCCCCTTTTCCAAAAAAAACTCCACCAAATTTGGAGTAACGGGAGTTAGCCCCGCTAACAATGGCAATTGGCGCCTAAAAGGCGAACTCCACCCAAAACTATCCGAACCGTTTGGTTTAGCGTTAAATGTTAGTGGTAGTGTCACATGGACCAACTAAACCACCGTCGGCGGAGCCGTTTGAGCCAACGGTAAGAAAAACCATGGCATTAAAGGGTTATTGTAACTCTCGCGGGGACATGTGACCATATTCGAATTTAACCACCTTCCTGAAACTGTCGGTGGAAGGCCCAAGGTTCTGGGCGATTGGTTCCATGTAAAGGGGGGGGTTGGCCCCCTTTCTGCCTCAACCAAATCAATTTACCACTTTAAATAAATGTATTGGCCCATATGGTTAAGAACCACCACGAGCTCGGGCAGTTAGGCCTTGGGGATGCCACCTGATTGACCTGCGGTAGAATCCTACCAACTCGCTCATATTTTGCCACTCAAAATCTTCACCGGCCTAGGGCCACCTGGCGGCCTCCGGGAAGGCCCCATGGCGCCCGCTAAATGGCCACCAAAATGTCCAGTCAAACCAATATCCAACCCACAAATGCCAAGTGTCAAACGGTGATAGGTTACTGAAAGAATATTCCATGGAATATTCTGTGGAATATTCTTTTTTTTAATATTTAAAAAAACAAATCAAAGTCGACCTTGGTCAAACTGGACTTGAAGGAAATTGTGAATTTCAAACTTGAATAACTTTCACATACAGTGTCGGATTTGAGTGTCATTTGCGCTGCCATGATTGTATTGACGAGGCCTATCCAGTCGCTCTAGTTTCAACCAATTCTGAGAAGTTCCAATTTTGAGCATTTTTTTCACTTAGGACATGATCACTTGATCACCAACAACACTGATGCTCAATTCTGGAAGCAAACACCAACAACACAACATAGGATGCTCTCTACTTTCAACACAGAGAAGGGGAGAATGTACATGGCCTTTCTGCAGGCAAAAGTACCTCATCCAAAGGAAATCACTGACTACAAAATATCCACACTTGAATTTGATGCTAAGGCTATACATTCAACTGACTAGATGGATCTACATAGGCAGACTAGAGAGATGGTTTTCTCAACATTGGCCAATGCTTCCACTACTGCTACCAAATTACAGGTTTCTCTGAACAATGTTCAGACCCAATTAAAGCTAGAGAAAATATCTTCTTTTGCAAAGGATAAAAGGCTTAAGTCTTTAGAAGAATTGGTGCTCAAAATTGGGTATGACCCCTCAAATGTAAAAGCAGTTGAGGAGATGCTCAAGAAAAAGAATCCTGACATAGCATCTTTGAGGAAACGACTAAAGTTGTCTTCTACAGAAGACTCACAAGCGAAAAAGATGGTTGAAATAGAAGGTGAGAAGGAGGAGATGCTAAAGTTGATCATGGAATAGAATGCACATATAAAAGAGATGGAAACAAAGATGGAAAGGTTAGTAAAGGAGAAGGAACAGGAAACACCCATGGAAGTCATCCCACTGAGTGCATTTCCCCTCATAGAAGTTATCACAGTAACAACATCAACATCCACCACAATAGAACTTCCATCAGTCACCCCATTAACAACTCTAGAAAAATCTGTGGAGCTAGCAAGATCAATGGAAGAGATGACCCTACAAGAATCGAAAATCAAAAGGCTGGAAAAAGAGGTAGAGAATCTCCAGGAGATTAAATATTCTTTCCAAGCCAGCTACAATACAGAGAGAAACATATCAGAAAAATTAAAGCAGGAGATTCAATAGTTGCAGAACTAGATAGTTGTGGGTAAAAAATTGGCAGAATCCAAAAAGAACATTTGGATGGATATCTCAAAATCCATAAATGAAATTTGGCCCATGGTGCAAATCATGTTCGAGCAACATGAACTGGTGTTAAGGAGCAAGCAAGCCATCAACAGGATCAAGGGAGAGTTGGGAGAAATTCCCATAGAAGCAAATGAGATCATCAGGTTTCTCAATTCAAAAACTAAAGAAGAGCTGGAAAACTTGAAGATTGAGGATAGGACAGAGACTATCCTCGAGGTTAAGAGAGTTCTGACCAAAAGAGGACTGATGTTAAAACTAGAGGAGAAATCCCAAATCATGGAGAGTGGAGTTCATAGATTCTTCGGCAAGATCGAGGCATTACAAAAGAAAGGTCTTCCTGGTTTATTGGTTCTAAATGACAAACTAATGACACTTTCCGACTACAAGCAAAATATTGCCATGATGGAAAAAGACAGCTCCAAATTCTCAGGGATATTGGGAAGCATAACAGACAAGGCATATCTAGAAACCCTACAGTTGGATCTCAATATCCAACATGAAATCAAGTACATTTTTATCACCAGACCGACTTTTGCCAAATATACCGAGATGGATGAAATTTACCACAGGCTGCTAAAAGTCACTATCTCAAATCAACAAAGATGGGAAGAATTGTGTGAATTGATCAAGTAAAAGATGAGGTGGACGTACAAGTCAACATCCAGAATAGTCAGAGTCAAGTTGATGACTCGCCAACAACTTCCCCCAAAATCAACATGGAGAATTCGACAGATCATAAGCAGTTCCTACAATTTATTATTTTGTTATCTAGTTAGTTATCATTAGATTTTTCCATGTCCTGATCATTAATGACAGGATCGATTGTAATATTTTCTATATATACTTCAAATTTTGAAGTACCGAGGGTTGATGTTTATGCCCAAGCAAGCTGTAAGCACTGTAATTTTATCAGAGATCTACCAGTAATAAAAGGACATTTCACAGGATTCCTACGTCTTAGTTGTTGGTGATGTTTTCTTCTCTTAGTTGAATGGTTCTTCCTATCTGCATAATCATTTATGTTTTCTATATCTGATCGTTTAAAAGAAGTTGAAGTTGCAGAGTTTATCTTTGTATACTCTGTTCCTGGCTTTTAAAGATCTAAATGTTTATCTTCTGATGTTATGATTAAGAAATTCTTAAATGCTTCTTGGTTATAATTGATTATCTCATCTTTTCTGCTATCCATCATTTAAATTCTAAAGGATCTAACAGTTGCATTATCCTGCCTTGTGAAAACACCTTATAAAATCTGTTTGTTGATATCGAACCTTATAAAATAGACCCCATAGCCCAACGGATGTGTAAGCGATATTTCAGCCATTTTTATAAAACAAACAACACAGTCTCATTTATTTAACTAGCCTAACATCTAAAATCTAAAACATAGTTAAATTTTACAGAGAGATCCCTCCCTAAAACTGGAAGGGCTAGATCTTAGTTTTGAATTGGTTGGATAAAGTTACCTCTAGTAAATTTCTTCTACACAATGACAACCTCTGGGAATTTACAGAGCGATAACATAGTGGTGACCGTACTGGGGAACTGAACAAACTTTTCATCCCTCGATTTCTTTTCCCTAGACAAAGAAACTTTATTTCTGAACTACTCATAAGATCTAAATTCATAAAGAGATAATGTTCAGAGGTTGTTAAAGTTTGTATATAATTAGTTCGAAAATTCTAAAAGATAAAATAAAAATTGAAAATCTGGCTCCCAAAAGGGTTTTCACTATATCTCATCTAGATCCAGAACCTGCAACAACAATAGACAATCCTGGAAAACTACTCAAAAATAAAAATGTTGTAGAGGATTTCGGGAATCACAGTCCCCTTCTTAGGTTCCCTTCTCTCCCTGAGAAGCTGGTTGCCCGTCAGGATCTTGAGTTTGACATATCTTTCGAACAAAGCCTTTCCAGAACAAAATCTGATAGCTTTGTAAGTGAAACAGTTTTAGATCAAACCATCCTACAACCCAGGACCCCTGAAATACTTTCTCCCAGAGCTGATATTGATCAACGATTTCTTCAAGAATTTGACAAGATAGAATATCTAATTGCGAATATTGATCAAGCCTTAGACCAAGCCCACTTTCAGTAGTCAGTCGAACTCTTCACCTTGACTATTGTTGTAGCTTCTGTTAAACCTGAACCAGTTATTTCATCCCCTCCCAACCCTTCATCTTCCATAGCTTTTGTCACCTCTCCTCCAGTCACACAGGTTGTTGGCTAGCCTCCTCCACCAATCATGGAAGCAAGATACACTCCATTGGTGTTGGTTTCTCCTTTACATGCCATGTATTATGATTATCAAACCAGACTCCCTCAGTTTGATAGTACTGGTCCTCTGAATGCTCAGCAACATGTTGAAAAATGAATGATTATTTTGATTTGTAGGAAGTAGATGAAGCTGATGTGCAGATGAGATTATTTGCACAAAGTCTAACTGGAGAAGTAAAAAAGTGTTTCAAAGCCTTATGTGCTTCTTCCATAGCTGACATTGATGCTTTCCATTGAAGTTTTCTTGACAGATGCGAGGTAAAGAAAAATATTCTCCAGATCTTGTTAGAATATGAGAATATCAAAAGGAACCAAGGAGAGACAGTGTAGGATTAATGCACTCATTTCAACAATCTATATAATGCAATTCCAGCTGATATTAAACCACCTCAAGGTTTTTCATTGATAAAATTTCCGGATGGATTTGACGTTGACATGTCGTATCAGCTGAGAGAAAGAAATTCTTCTACTCTAGAGGACATGCAAAAAAGTGTCGTAAGCGTAGAAGAAAATATTTTAGCCAAAAGAGCCAGGAAGAGAACATAAAGGAGGGTCATGATTAAGGAAGAGCCTTCCACTTCCTCTTCAGATGCCAAACTAGATTCCCCAGCCAGAGCTATGGATATAATGATGGAGAGGCTTACTATAACTGACAGGAACCCACCCAGGGAGAATCAAGTTGCTCCTCAAATTCGAAACCCAAACTTCAGAAGAAATCCACCCCAGATTCGGCAGAGAGATCCTAGGGATCAAAGAGAATAGAGGGGGCATGATCGACAAATTAGACCACCCCTCCAGGAAAATTATGCTGATGAAGGTGAGGAGATAATCAAAGAATTGGATGATACTCATATAAACCTCATGGGCTTTCATGTTGATGAATCCATTTTTCTTACTCAATAAGAGCACAAGCTCTTCCTCCATTCACAAACAGAGGTAAATCAAGAAGCAAAGGAAACAAAACATCAGGCCTTTGAAAATGCTATAATGGAGGTACACAGGTACTATAACCTGAGAAGTAAGAAGGCAAACGGCAACCCTCCAAAGAAGGCTACTGAAACAAAGAAGGCCATCGAAATGAAGAAGACTGTTGAGATCAAGAAAACCTCAGAAATTTCTCCCAATAAAGTCCCTGAGAGAAATAACATTGAATCTACTGCAAAAAGAACTCCCGAAATTTTTCAAAGAGAAAATTAGACTGAGGTTTCATCAACTAGTCAACCCAATTTTTCTTCCCATAGGACTCCAATGGATAAACTAGAAATGCAGAGCTCAAGCAAAGCTTCCAATACTTTCAGGCTTGAGGGGGAACTAGATAAATTGAAGATTCCGATTCCCTTGTCTGAGATTATGAGAAAGAATGCATACAAGTCATAGGTAATTAAAGCCTTGAGAATCGAGCCAGAGATAGGTACGAAAGCCTTGAATGTCAGGTCAACAAATCAATTTGACACGGTAAATCTTGTTGATAATCAACCTGAGCTCATTTTTGGACCCGAAGTTTATGTTCAAACTGATAATGATGTCATTGTCCCTTTCTACATCAGCCTTAACATCCACAATTTGATCTTACACAATGCCATGCTGGATTCAGGCGCCTCACACAACCTGATGCCCAAAGAAGTGATGGAAAAACTGGGACTCGAGGTCACCAGACCCTACAAGGATTTTCATTCTTTTGACTCTAGCAAGGTTAAATGTGTAGGGCTGATTAAAAACTTATGCATCACCCTGGCTCAAATCCCAGCGAAAAGTATGGTGATGGATATCGTGGTTACAAACATTCCCCCAAAATACGATATGTTTCTATCAATATCTTGGGGAGCTAAGATGAAAGGAACCCTCCAACTAGATATGTCCTATGCCACCATCCCGGTATTTGGGCAGAAGAGAAGATTGTACAGGGAAACACTGATGAAGTATATGGTCAATAGCTGGGAAAAGCCACACAACTACCCACTGTACCCTACACACTTTGACCTAGATTCTTTCCTTCTGTACAATGATGGTGACTTGGATGAACAAATGGCTCAACTGGAAGATGACACATCCGATCAGAAAGAAGATAAGGTGATTGTTGAGGTAAGAAGTACTACAATTGAATAAAGTGAGGAACTGGCAACATATTTTTGGAGAATGGATTTCAATGGTGCGGTGAGTAAAGAAGGTGATGGAGCTAGAGTTTGGTTGCATAATCACAGATTGAGATATTCAGAGAGCCACTCTTACAAACTAAATTTCCAATTCACTAACAACATAGCTGAGTATGAATCTTTGATGCTCGGCCTAAAACTACTAAAGAAGGTTGGTGCCAAACAGATCATGGTAAGGGGTGATTCTGAATTGATTATTAAGCAGATTAAAGGTGAGTATGGAGCTAAACATCCCAGACTTAGAGCTTATATAAATGTTGTTTTGGATTCTCTTCAATGTTTTACTAAAATCGATTTGCAGGTAATGCCCAGGGGACAAAACATATTAGCAGACGGGTTGGCTACGTCAGTAGCTACCTGCAAAATACCCTTCCGTCCCACTCGCAAATACATGATGGAAGTGAAGTGCGGACCAAACATTCTAGACAACATCAGATACTAGAAGGTATTCGAGAATGACGATCAAATTGAAGACGTCCTACAGTGTAAGAATGAGTTCGAATGTACAAATATAGATTTAGAGAATGATGATGATGTAAATAAATCTATTTCTGAAACTCTTAGTGTAAATAAAGTAGATTCTGAAGAGTTGTATGAAAATAAAGTAGATGCAGATGAATTGAATGAAAATGATATAGATTCTGGTATTCTACAGTTGAAAAATAATTTGTTACCTAGAGGTTTAGTTCCACTAGAAGACTTGTTCAATTTTAACGATGTAGCCAAAAAACCAAAAATTGAAGCTAGTGGTAAAGAGGTTGAAGAGTGCGACATAGGAACAGAAGAAAAACCCAAGATGATAAAAGTTTCCAAATCCCTACCCCCCGAGCAAAAACGCAAATACATTTAACTGTTTTAGGAATATGTAGATGTGTTCTCTTGGGGTTATGAGGACTTAAAATCTTATGACACAAGCATCATACAACATCGGATCCCGATAAAATAAGAACACAAACCGTTTAGGCAGAAACTTAGGAGAATCAATCCCAAGTTGCTTCCTCTGATAGAAAAAGAAATCAAAAAGATGTATGATGCAAAAATTATAGTTCCCTTAGATTTTCTAAATGGGTTTCTAACCTAGTTCCTACAAGGAAGAAAACTGGCGAAATCAAACTTTCAGAAATCTGAACAAAGTCTCCCTTAAAGACAACTACCCTCTGCCCAAAATGGACCACATTTTACAAAAGGTAGTTGGGGCCAGTAGAATCTCCTTACTAGACAGTTTCTCGGGATACAACCAATTCCTTGTCCACCCAGAAGATCAAGAAAAAAAAGCATTCACCGCACCATGGGGAACTTTCATGTATGTGAGAATGCCCTTTGGTCTGATGAACGTTGGTGCCACTTTCCAAAGAGAAATGGATATTGCTTTTGTGGATGAGCTTGGGAGACTTATAGTCATATATCTGGATGATGAGACTGTCTACTCCAAATCTGACGAGTAACATTTACATCATCTCAGACGAGTGTTTGAGAAGTGTAGAAAATTCAGGATTTCATTGAATCCCAAAAGGACCCTTTTCGGTTTAGAGGAAGGCAAGCTGTTGGGACACATAATCTCTAAATATGGAATTAAAATAGACCCCAGTAGAATAGAAGCTATCTAGAAGGTGGAACACCCTAGGAACATCAAAGAGTTACAATCATTCATTGGAAAAATAAACTTTCTGAGAAGGTTCATACCCAACTTAGCCGAACTTCTTAGCAACATCACAAATATGTTAAAGAAGGACACCAAAATAAAATGGAACACCGAGTCCAAAAAATCATTTGAACAGGTGAAACATGCACTCACACGGGCTCCAGTTTTGATTAGTCCAGACTACACCAAAGAATTTTACCTTTTCTCCTTCACCTCTGAGCACACCATCGCAGCAGTGCTACTGCAGAAAAACAATGAAGGGTACGAACAACCCATATCATTTTTCAACAAATCTTTGAGGGATGTTGCTTTGAACTATAACATAATGGAGAAACAAGATTTTTCTCTGGTGAAAGCCATAAAGGATTTTAGATTTTATATTCTCCATTCCCACACAATTGCTTATGTCCCAAACGTAGTAGTAAAGTATATCTTGACTCAGGATAATCCAGACGATAGGAGAGGGAAATGGATTGTCGTTATTCTGGAATATGACATTGAAATAAAACCTACTAAATCGATCAAAGGACAAGGTCTAGCAAAACTAATGGTTGAATCTAATTTTCATGCATTAGACATTAACTTTTTGGCTACAGTCAACAAGCAGGAAGAGCAGGCGACTCCAAATGTAAAACAGGTATTCTTAAACTCCCCTTGGTACGCAGACCTCATTTTTTTACTTCATAATTTACAAGTTCCTCCTGGTTTAACCAAGACCAAAGCCAAATTTATTAAAATGAAAGCATTGAAATTTTGTATTCTAGATGGTAACCTTTATTGGAAAGACCCTGGTGGTATCTTGCTTAATTTCCTGTTAAAAGACGAAGATGATAAATTTCTTCAAGATTTTCATGCAGGAGATTGTGGTGGGCACCTGAGCTGGAAGACCACAACTAACAAGATTCTGAGAGCTGGTTTCTACTGGCCTACTTTGTTTGCTGACGTTCATCAGGAAGTTACTTCTTGCCACAAATGCCAAATTTTTGAAGGTAAAAGGAAGCTTCTGCCTCTCCCCATGAAACCCATCTCAGTTGAAGCCCCTTTCCAACAATGGGGTTTAGACTTTATTTGAGAAATACATCCATCCTCCTTGGGCCAACACAAGTGGATCCTCACAGCCACAGACTACTTCACGAAGTGGATCGAGGCTGTGTCATGCAGGAAAGATATTGACTCTATTATCATTAAGTTTTTTGAAACTAATATCTTGTCTTCTTTTGGTTGCCCCAAAAAAATTATAGCTGACAATGTAGCAGCTTTCAGATCCAAAAAAATCATAGAATTTTGCAGCCAATACCATATTACTTTGGGACACTCGACAACTTATTATCCCCAAGGAAATGAGATGGATGAGTCCTCGAACAAAAGTCTAGTGAACATTCTTAGGAAAACACTGCAAGAAAATAAGAAATCATGGCATAATAAGTTGGTTTTTGTGCTCAGGGCTAACAGAATAAGCACCAAAAGATCAATTGGCATGTCTCCATACCAATTGGTGTATGACACTGAAGTAGTTTCCCCCCTTTCCTTAGGAGTCCCTGTCATGAAACTATTGCAGGAAGCACAAGTAGAGCCAAATGATGTCCAAAGGATGATAAATCAAATGATCCACTTAATGCAATCTAGAGAAGAAGTCTATAACAAGACTCAGGTCATCCAGGAAGGTATAAAAAGGATTTATGACAAGAGAACCAAAGAGGACTATTTTGAGATGGGTAATTTAGTGTTGAAGTGGGATTCAAAGAATGCGGATAAGGGTAAAAATGGAAAATTTGATAGCTTATGGAAAGGTCCTTACATCATTCAGACATTCAAAGGAAATACCACATTTTTTTCTCAAAAACAGGGATGGAACAGACCTACCAGGTGGACTTGTGAATGGAAAGATGCTGAAACATTATCTTCCACCCCAATAAAGATATCACAAACCCTTTTTCCACTATACATACCATTTATATTTTACATTCAGTTAGTGTGTGGGTGATATTGATCAGATGGTTGAAGCCCGTAGAGAAGGCCCTAAGCCTCTAACCAGTGCAACCACAAAATTCTCAAAATAAAAACAAATTAAATAGTAGAATAAGCAATGAATACAATTTTTACAGACATTAGGAAATAGGTTCTTGGCACCTCGCAAGGAGAGCACCATCCCCAGGTGGACCTGCTGTTATAACCCTATATTTCATAGGAACAACTCGTGACTGCAAATTTTTTACTCTTGATGTAGTTTGGTTGAAAATAATATTTTATCTTTGCAAATTAATTTCAAAAAGAAAAGAAAAGAAAATAAAAAGAAAATAAAGAAAAGAAAAGAAAAGAAAAAGAATAAAAGAGGGCATAAAAGAAAATGGATAAAATCCCCATGCAATAATAATGACTTGATCCATACAGTTTAATCATGTTCAGGTCTTTTAAATTTATGTTGATAGGCTTAGTGAATAAGACCTGGCTAAATTGTTTAATCTTAGCCAGGTAGATAGGTTAGTTAGTGAATAAATTTTGACCAAACTGTTTAAACTTGGTCAAATATCCCTATGGTAGAGGAATTTTTGGCCCAATAGTCTAAATTGGGCTACATTTGTAGGTAGGTAGGATAGGACCTAGGATAACAAGTTTTTTCTTCAATAAAACATGCATGATGTTCGATGAAAGTTCATTATTTTGAGGTTTGAAGTGTGTTTCCTAACCCCATGGTGACAAAATGCAAGGGAAGCAGTGAAAAAATCCTCAAAGGAGCACTATCCTAAGTTTTCGCTATGCATTTTGATTCGCGCCCGAAGATTAAGGAGTGCGCACAAATCTACGATGGATCCATTGGTGCTGAGATCTACGATTGACAAGAAATTTTGGACCCCCCCCGACCATTCTACTTTTAACGGTTGGGGCGGGGGGGGGGTCCGATATGGAGATTAAAGAGAGCGCATAGATCTACGGTTGATCTAGCGACACTTAGATATACGGACGACAAGAGATTCCAGACCCCCCTGACAGTTATACTTTTAACGTGGGGGGGTTC
>ML799416.1:0-17555 GCA_009831015.1 Picea engelmannii
GAGCTTTCTCCTTGTCTTGAGTTGGTAAAGAGAAGATCTTCCCTCGAGTTCTTCTTACCAAATGTCTTGTCATGTTGAACCAACAAGTCACCAAGGGAATCAAAAGTTTGATTCTCCAATTTTTCAGCAATTTGTAATGTTTCCAAAAAATGTTTATAAGAAGGTGGTAGTCCACGGATCAAGATTGAGGTCATAAGACTTTCTTCTACATTTTTAAAGCCACATTTTATTAATTCCATTCTGATATTTTTCAAACAAGAGATGTACTCCAAAACATCTCCCCCTTCAACCAATTGTTGGTTAAGCAACTTATCATGAAGCTCAACTCTTTTTGACTCAGATAGAGTATCAAACATCTTCTTTAAAAATTTTCATGCATTCCAAACATCATTTGCATTTTCAATGTGTATAAACATTTCATATGTTACAGATGATCTTAAAAGTGCAAGTGCCTTTTCATCTCTTGATTTCCACTTTGTTAGTTCTCTAGCATTAGTTGGGTTTAATTGGAGTTTTTTCTCCATTACATATATCTTTACACAAGCCATTAAAAATTAATGTGCTTTGCATATGATGACACCAAGACTTATAATTCTTGGGCCCATTCAATTTGTCAGAATCACTGAATAAATTTACCAATTTTGACATTATGAAGTATTTATCAAGTCCACGTGATCAAACGAACAATACCATACACAAGAGACATTGCACACATTGCAAAAAGAGTGCTATAGGGGTTTGGCCTTGACCCTCTTATAACCTCGATGAAAAAGACTTTGATAAAGTATTTCATTGGACTCTTATCAACCCTTTGATTACAATTTACAATTTACATTCAATTGGTCAAACTTTCAAAATTTAACTTAAAAAATGTTAGATAATCACGCCCCCTTTGAAGTGAACATAAATATTCAATACTTGAATTACAATATAGAAAAGATGCCCTCCTTAAATTAGAAAAAAACTTTAAATTTAAAAAATAATACATCAAGCCTTATAACTCCAATTTTACATTTTTTACATTTAAAAAATACATAAGTTTTACATTTCTCTCTCACACATATATATATAATACATCAAGCCTCGTAACTCCAATTTTACATTTAAAAAAAACATAAGTTTTACTTTCATAAGAAAGTAATAAAATATAAAATAAAAAGATGATATGCCATTAAAATAGGTGCATGCATTGAAACATACAAAAGATAAAAAGAAGTCTTTAATACCTTTAATGGGTGCTTGACTTAGCATATCACTAATGAAATTCCAACGCCATTTGAATTAGCACATCACTAATGAAATTCCAACGCCATTTTCAGGTAGGTTGCGACTTTACAGAAAAGAAACTAAACGGGCGGCTTGCTCATCAAGATCTGCAACATAAATAATGTCGTTCGGGTGGGCAAAAATTTCGTGTCTCTTGTTTTGTTCTCAAATCTGTTAACATAATGGATAATTGTAGAATTGGATCGTAGAGACAAAGCACTGAGAAGTAAATCTTTTACATTCGCTTTGATCTGTACTTGCGCCTCTAATTGATGTTGGAGAGTTGCTATGATGTTCAAATTAGTCGAGGGTTGAAACGCCAAGCAAATGGTGTCAAAATTTGGGCAATCTTTATTTCGATTGCAGATTCTGTCTATCCACCTGGTATGGACCAAAGTCAACAGTATGGAGTAAGGTCAAAGTCAACAGTAGTGTAGTGGGTATGGAGCAATGTCAACGGTTAACTACCGGGTATGGAGCAAGGTCAACGATAGTCAGTCAAACGTTGACTTTGCATGTACAGAATCTGCAATCGATTTAAGTTCAAAGCAAAATTCCAGAGAAATCGAAGCCTTGGCAAGAGTATGTCGAAGCAGCAACCATGCTAGATTTTTGTAAAACTGATACACTTTTGACCCTTGCAGATCTCAATAACAGACTCACAAAACTTAGTGATCCATCTACAAGCCCTTCTAAAATCAACCTTGCAGATTATAAGGTGGCTAACACCATATGCAATTTTGTACGAGATCTTTATAAGGATCTCAGTCTTTATTGATTATAAGGATCTCTTTATAATGGATGATAACAACGAAATGAACAAGAAGATGGAGACAATGCTTCAAAGTTTAGTAAAAATAGAAAATACTCGCTATGGTGTTCGCGTTAGAGGCTTAGAATACATAACTGATGCTCAGGGGCGAGCAGTATAGATATATATTGACAAACAATATGCCCTTCAAGGAATTTCCGTCAAGAAGATAGGCAATTGGAGGCTCATGAAGGACAGCAGATTAGTAATACGCAGAGATTATGCTTCATGCATGATTCCAGGAAAGCAACCCATCATTCTATGGAAACACATTTATCCTGCTCTTGCTCGGTCATATTATAAACTCAGCGCCTCATGGATTGAAACAAGCTGTTGCTATCAGAGTAACATGAAATGGGTCTGTGCATTACAGATCACACCCTTGACAATGAAATGACATGGAGCCAGGTCGCTTTGAGAATGTCATCAAAGCATCACCAGTGCTGGATTGCTACTAGCAAAAGAGCATGGATCCAAAACACTAGATCCATATAATGATATATAGCACGGATTCAACTCAATCCATGCACCAAAACATTGGAGAGAATTCCACAACCAAATTTTTAAATCTATCTTCAAAGAAAAATCCGATTTAGATTTAGATCTAGATCTATTGATTTTGTCTCAATTTACAAAGATTCTTGAAGATTTTCAAAAGAATGGTAGATCTAGATTAGTTCACAACAAATTAATATTTCATAATTGCAAATAATTTCTGACCTGAAACAACGAAATACCTCTTTGAAGACTTGGTTTGGTTTGATGAAGAAACCAAGCTTAAGCTTTGGAGTCTCCTTCTTCACATCTCCATCATAGTCTTCTCATCACCATGACTCTTTCATCAAAATAGAATTCTCCTCACCATGGCTCTGATACCATGTTAAACTTCAGAAGTGTCCTCAAACAAAATATTGATGAGGGAAAAGATTATTACATAGTGGGAGAGAGACAGAGCATATATATAATTGTTGGGTATGCGTTATATTTTTTGCACGAGTAGCAGTGTCTACGTTGCGTCGGGCACGTGGAGGGGTTTGAGGGGGGTCTGCTAGGCCCTCCGCGCGGGGGTTCGAGGGCAACACCCCCGAGAAATTTTTTTTGCCTCGGGAAATGTGTCGCATTTTTGTCTCATTTTTCGTGTTGCCTCGATTTTCATGTCCATTGTTGGGTGGTTTTTTAGCACATGGTTTTCTATTTCTGATTAAGGAAATAGGGTTGTTGACTAATCCAGGTCATTGGGTTAGGGTTTTGGATGTCGTTGGCTTCTATATATATTTATTTTATTGTAAACAATGTATCACTATAAATTAATATTGAATATGTTGATTTTCCCGATTTGGGGTTTTTAGGGGAAAAATCTATGTATAATGTTTGTATTTGCCATTGTATTTTTTTTGTTCTTTCACTGAAAATATGTTTGCAGTAGATATTGTACAAGGTTAAAATCTACAATAACCTCTCAAGCCTTATTTATCACTATGACAAAGATGTGACAATGCCAACCTAGGAAATACACAACTTCTAGAATAACTTTATTAATCTAGGAAAAAATACTTAACTAAATCAACTTTAGGATTATTAGGCTAACACGTTGTTTGGATGGGTACTTTCTTAACTCAGATTTGACAAAGAGTTCTAGCAATTTGTATCCCACTTACTCTTAAGGTGTGAAAACAAGTTTAATGCAATTGGTTTATTACATAAACTAGACTAAACAAGCATTAAAGATGTGTTAATTAGACAAGTATGCTTCTATTATGCTGAAAAACAACAATGAAAACATATGGCATGTGAATAAGTTAAATTTTCTTATCATTCAAATCTTACCCATGCAACCAATAACTTCAATTGAAATCAACTGTCAACAATTATGCTCATGTGTTGTAAAAGAGATAGATATCAAGTTTCCACTTAGAAATGTCAGAGTATGAACTATGTCACCCTTCACATATTTACCATTCAACCATGTGAAGTAGATATATCCATGTGAAACTAAGATAGAATGAAAGCCACTAGATTTAAGTTATGAGCATTAAAGCATGACATGTAACCATGAAACTTAAAGAGATTGATGAGATATAAAGTATGTCATTTATGAAACCATTCCACCATGCCCATAAAATATAACACCAGATTTAGGAAAATTGTTTATAATGAAACACCATCCATTTAGAAAGATTCAAAGCATGACAATTCAATGAAGTTATATGTCAATTGTTGGTTGTGGAGCCTGATTATCTTCCAGATTCAGAGGTCTTTGTTTTTAGCCATGTTTATACCCCATGAAGACTTTACACCTAAGAAGAATGTACACTCTTCCACGTGGGGGAGTGCAGAGGGGGGTTAGCCCCTCTTAAGCCCTCGAAGGAAAAATTGTCTTGTAAATGTATATTGTAATTTCATTGTAAATCTGAACCATTCATTATAAGGTCGTAGATCTAATGGTAGAAATTATGTTAGGGTTTTTAGCCCTAGAAGGAAACCCTCTTTTAGAGGGAAATGTATTGCGGCTAAGGATGAGAGCGAATATTGTATTCTGAGATAGGACACTGTGAGAGAACGAAGAGGATGTTATAGCGGGTTTGTTATAGGTTGAATCCCTTCATTTGTTGGATAATAATAAAGGAAGGACCTGGCAATTTCTCTAGTGGACGTAGCCCACACTGGGTGAACCACGTATATCCGTGTCTCTATTGTATTGTGTATCTTCTGTGTTTTATTTCCACATTGGTTTTATTTTATTGCTCCACGATCTTGTTTTTCTAACACCAATGATTAAGTGAAGTGTTACTCAACACACTTATGTTATATTTCAAAATTTAGTGAAAAAATATTATATCAAATTATGTGAATTCCAAGCACTTAGATGTACCAATATCTGGTAATTAAGCCTCCAGTCCTAATCATGTAAGCATTATATGAAATAACAATGCATTAATGAGATTTGTTTCACAATCAAACACTCTTGTATCAGCAAGTAATGAATGGAAGAAGACCTCAATCTTAAGGAATTAGCCAAGCACATAAAGTTTAGGGTATTTGAACTTAATTAAGTGGATTGTCCAATAAAATTTATTGTGGTAACCATGTATACCAGCAATGACAAAGAGGGTTGTCAAGCTTAAATGTGCCTCAAGCATGCAATAAAAGTTGATTTATGAGTGTATTCCATGCACAAGTTCACTATCCATATAAGATCAATGCCACACACATTGAGACTTTGCATCAAAGGAACTTTACCAAGTACTTGAAACCCTTTATCACAACTTTTAAACCATGAAGAAGGTTGAAAACACTTGAGTCATTTTGCTTAGAGACCAAGTCGTTCCACTAAATAGGGCATTGTTTCATTAGATTAGAGCTATATAACCATGAAAAATGTTGTCTCGATGTGAAGATTTAAAACAAAACGTTGATTCTCTTTAGCAAAGTTTGAATGAAAATGAACTTAAAAAACCCTTATGTCGTGAATTAATGTGTGTTTTCCATCTTTAAATATGAAATGACATAAACTCAAGGAGAAATTTGGATCAAGCACACTAGAGTTTGTTCATTGTGACACTTAGATCCATCCATAAGATAATAAAGTTAAACAAGATCCAAAGTTTATTTAGCTAGTTAAACACTTATGAAAGTATGACTTAGCTTAGTTTTGCTAATCACCAACAAATATGATCTTTTAAGTGAATATTTAGCATAATTTATCCAAACCCTAACTAGATAAAAAAAATTAGCCTCAAGATTTGGATCTAGCAATTTAAATTTAGAAAATTAATCATGAAACCTTTATATTGCAAAAACTATTAAAAAAATGAAATGGAGTGAAAATTTTGAGTTTCTTTTTCAAAAAAGTCAATCAAGTCAACCAGTGCCTATAGATGGGTTATGTGGTCATTATAACTATTTTAAGTGTGATTCTCTTATCTTAATGTGTCAATGTCAAGAGCACCAAAAAGGATTTCTCTATAACTATTAACTGACAAGTTGAAAACCCTTAAGTATGGAGGGAGGGGATGGTCCCTTAAGAGTTATGATGGTGAGGAAATCAAGCTTGGAAGCATGACAATGGATGAGTATGACAGGAGGCTGTTGAACGGTTGATGTATGTTGGCTTCATAAAGGATGAGAAAGTTAAAATTCAAATATTTCTAAGCGGGTTTCCTTCTTTTTATAGTGATAAGATACATTTTGATGAGCTTGAGTGTAATACCCCTAGGTTGAACCCCAAAATGTGATTGTACACGTAGGTTGGTGGGCCAAGATATTTTGGGCCTAAGTGCCATTGTACATATGTTTGGTGGCCAAAGTGCCCATATGATTACAAGATCTTTGTAATATGTATCACTCATATTAATAATAAAATACATTGTTGTTGTAGACCAATCAGGGGAAAGAGTATGGGGGACTAAGAACTCCACTAGAGGGAAAGGGGGCTAAGGGTCTGAGATGAGGAGCTAAACCAAGGGGGTTTAAGTCATGGACATATTATTTTAATATTTCTTAAAGTCCAAATCTTGAGATGTCTTAATCTAAGTTCTAAGAGTGGGGGAACATATACAAGTGGAGCTCACGAAGCTTCATGAAGACAAGTGTCCAGTTGGGGACATGCAGATATATCGTGAGACTTAGTTTGTTTTGGGGAATTTTGATCTTCCATCTTTCTGCCACCATCTTCATCCACAGCCTTTCTCATGCACGATCATCATCATCATCATCAAAACTATTTTTATTTTTCCTGGTTGTTGGAAGGGAAGAACCATGCCATCGGTAGCTTACAGCCTTGTCATTCTCGTACTTGCACAGAGAAAGCTCAAGGATTTGTTGATAATAAGAGATCCAAGATTTGAAACTGAAGAGGCGGGTTTTCAGGCCCGTGTATGTTGAAGAAGTGGTTTGTTCGGCCCATGGGCAGTCTCTCTCTTGTGAGAGCACTGTTGAAGATTGTTTGTTTGTGCACTCAACAATAGTTGTGGAGCTCTGAGATTTTCTTTCCAGCATATTGTTGAAGCCCCATAAGGGAAGTGGGGCAGTCGAAGGATTATTGAGCAGAGAAGGGGCACACTTCCTAGGGTGGGAGAAACATGTGGAAAATGAGAGTCTGTAGACTAGTTGTAGCAGTTGGCACTTTGACCTGAGATTAATTGATGAGTATGGACCTTTGTTTGGCCTAGGAAGCCTTCCTTGATGGACTTCTAGTCTTAGCTCGGGGGTGACCTGCTACTAAAAATTTATGAGCAACAGAGTCTATGGTTGGGAGGAACATCTTAGGTTTGCACAAAGTTGGTGATTTACATAAAAGATAAGTGGTCTTATGTGTAATTACATATTGTTACTGAGCGTAATGTATTCAATCTGTGACTGTAACGATATATATTTTTACATGGTTTATATATGTTGTTAGCATTGCATTGCATACATGGTATTCATATGCAGGGAATTTAAGTTAATGAGATGATATTCGAGATATTTTAGACTTGTTGATGGTAAGAATTATTATCTTAAGATATTAGAGTCGTAAAGGAAGAAATTCAAAGGAAATCGTAAATTCAATCATGACAAAAGTCATATTTTTGTGTGGTGTGGCTTAACTTGGGGCTAGGGGTGTTACATTAAGACACTAGAAGAAGCCATAAGGAAAGCAACGTATCTTTATGAGAAAAATAAGAAAAGGTTAGTTTTCCAAAAGGCTTGGAATGGCAAGAAGAAAGGAAAGATGAAGCAAAGAAAGAAAGGGTATCAACCACCATTTTTCATAAACAGTTCATAAGGATAGTTAGCACAAAATGAGTCTAGGATGACAAAGTATTTGGGGAAAAGGCCAAGAAAACATCCCATAAAATGTTGGGAATGTGAGGGAGACCATTTGTATAGAGATTTCCCTCACAAAGAAGAAAGAATGAATATTGTTCATAATATCCAAGATGCTGATACAGTTGAAGACATGGGAAAAATCATGCCAAACATTTATGTAGAATTAGACAACATAGAAGCAGAATATCAATCTCATATGATTCAAATAAAAGGTAAGATTGATAATCATCCCATGGCCATTTTAATTGATTCTGGAGGCTTGTTGAGAGATTCCATTTGCAAAGAAGAAAATATGAAAAATATTGGTTGGTTCAGCTAGATACAAAAGCTAAGAAAAGGATCAATGAGTTCGTTAAGGATTGTCTAATGGACATGAATGGACTTAGTACAATGGCAGATTTGAATATCATACATTTGGGTTCTTATGACTTCTTAATTGGTATGGATTGGTTGGACAAGAAACATGTTGTCCTAGATTGCTACAACAAGACATTCACTTGAACTGATGAGGAAGGGAAGCAAAGTAAATTTCAAGGGATTCAAAGGTCTATATCCATCAGAGAAATTTCATCCATGTAGTTTGATGAGCCCCATTATTGTCCATTCCAAAGGCTCATTTTTGGCACATTTTTCCACCATAAAATAACTTAATATTTGCTTTTGACCATATTTAATAGTAAGTCCTGGGTATTTTGCATGTTGCTTAATGAATGTCTATCGAGGTGGATTTTTGTGTATAATGTACTTTTTTTCTCTAATGGTTTTGTCAAAAGATGTATATTCCATCAACCAAGTCAAACTTCAGGAGTAAGGGGCGCCAACACCCTCGAAATAGGGGATTTTGTCTCCCTTAAGGAGTTGTCAGCTAAAGATCAAGGGAAATTGTCCCTACCTACCTCCAAGAGCACTCTTTGTGCATTAATAACCACTTCTGATCAGCAGGAGTTGAATATATAGGGCTAAAGGGATGAGATCCCTCATTTACTCATTCTCTCCTTGATTTGGGAAGGGAGGTCGAACTCTCTAGCTATATATAGACCTCTAGTATAGGAGAGAATGAGGGGAATATGTAGAGAATTTTTGGAGAACGTATTGTATGGATATTTTGTGAATACTTGTGTTGAGAACTTAGAGCATTCCTTCTCTTGATGTATTACTAATACTTATGAAATAAAAATGGTTTTGTTTTCAGTCCATTAAAGTTTCTTTTAGGCTCCTTGTGCTTCTTGGGTAGGGCCCATCCAAGAGGGATCAAGGACCCTGTTACAATTTTTGTAGTTTTCATGGATGTTAGATAGTATTATGTTCTATTTTCAAGTTGAATATAGCTTTGCATGATTAATCCCAACTTTTGTTAAGATTATCACTAACTAGCTAGTTACACAAGCATCCTGTAGAAATGTTCAATAGCCTTTTGGAGCACTCTTAGGTGCCTCCCAAGACCAAGAACCTCATATTCACTCCATTTATTTACAGTCTAGCTTTGTTCATACTTTTAAAGACTTTCTCTATCTTTTTTAACCTTATTTTGATTCATGTAGGTGTTTCCTGTAGAAATCTCTTGCAGGTTTGTTTCAACTTCATATTTTGACTTAGCTTAAAAAAAAATCCATGAAAGCATTAATAAACAATAAAAAGATATTTAAACTGATATTGATCAAAGGGTTAGACAATTAGCTTGTTTTATTTATGCATTAGTGTAGCTTTACTTCTATTGCAGTTTTCTATCATAGCTTAGATTGAATTCATCTTCTTGCCTTTAGTGTAATCTTCTTGATTCAGTATTATTTAATGCAGTTAAAATAAGTTATTTCCATGCAATCTAGATTAGTTGTGTTTTCAGATTGGTTTGTTTCCTTCAAGCAATAGTTCAACGTTTCTTTCTGTCATTTTATTTTCTTGCACATTTTCATCCTTTGATAAGTTTCAAACCTTTTCTATCAACAAGTGCATATTGCATACATAATGCATAGCACCTCTTAAGTTTGTACGAACCTCGGGTTGACAAAGTAAAGTAGGAAGCCAAGGGTATAGTAAATTATTGATGATATTCCTAGGGCCATCAATTTTTGGCATCGTTGTCGAAGAGTTGTTGAAGTATGGATGTTATTTTCTTTATGTTTTCTTTTGTGTGACCTGGAGAAGTAACAAGGATACATCAGTCACAAGGCTAACTTCACTATAGAATTTTTGTAGTGTAACAACCCAAGTGCTTTCACTTCGTGTGAGTATTGATAGCTCCTTGTCACGCTCTCTTTTTTTTCATTATATAATAAATAAATAAAATATGTTTTAACTTTTATTTTTATTCCATTAATGACTAGACCTAGAGATAGGAAAGGAAATTTTTTACCAAAAACCCCCACCACAAAAATAGGTCCAAGCAATCTAGATATTGGTCCTGAAACACTAGAAAGTTTCTTGGAAAGGAAAGATAGATAATTTGAAAATATTTCCGAAGAGAGTTGGTCCTTACCTTGTGCCATGGTTGGTGAAGAAGAGATGGTAGAAATATTTGAGTTCCCTTTTCGGGAACCCAATGGAGAAACCAAGATGAAAAAAATTAATCTTTATGCCTTACCTCATTTTCATGGGCTTGTTTCTGAAGACCCCGACACTTTCTTGTTTGATTTTGAAGTTATATGAAGGACATGTGATTATACCACTAATGAACAAAAGCTCAAACTTTTTCTTTCTACCTTGAAGGATTCATCTCTAAGATGGTTTATGAGCTTGGAGGGAAATAATATCACAACTTGGGATCAAATGAAAAATACCTTCAATGAAAGATACATAGACTATTGTAGAGAAAAATATACAAGGGATGATATTTTCAGAATGACAGAAGGACCTGATGAATCTCTAGAAGACTTTGAAGAGAGATTTTGACTAAGCGATAAGAGAGCTCAAAATTGCACTCTGTATGAAGACTCACTCAAGTTTGTCTTACTCAGAGGGGTAAGAGAAGATCTGATGGAAACATTGAATATCCTATCCAATGGAGACATCTATCAGTTGGATTATGATGATATTAAAAGAATATTCAAGAACCACTCAAGGTCCTCAAGAAAGAAAGGTGGAAGCAGTAGAGGTTTGGTATCTCAATATTCTAAACCTACAGCTCATATAAAGAATGAATTAGGAGGATTAATAGAGGACATGAAAATTGATATTTTATACTCTTTAGCCATGCGAATTGATACTTTGCAAATCAAGAAGAAATAGGAGGAAGTTGAGAAGGCATTGGATGTTTATTGTCCCAAATGCACTAAAAAGCATCCTAGAAATGAGTGCCTTTTAGACCTTATAGGCGTTTGTGGTATTTGTGAAGAAAACCATCCAACTAACAAATATCATTTTCCAAGATTGAAAGATACATTTCGAGGAGCAGAGGAGAATGTGGAACCATTATACTTCATCAATCAAAGGAGGCCTAGATCACCAAGACCATTCCAAATAGGTTTGAACTTCAATCCTTCTCAAAATTTTAGTGCATATAATTCTCAAATTTTTCCTCAACCATGGTATAACCCATTACCTTGGTCCAAATCCTTGGCAGTACCAAGGACCTCCAATTCCTCCTCCATAACAATCTTTTCCCAACATGCCACAAAATCAATGGAGTCAAACTCCACAAGGATAGAAGCTACAAAATTTTCAACCTGCATCACTGCCTCCTCCTCCTCAACCTAACAACACTACTAAAAATAGTGTTCCTCCTAAACAACCTCAGTTACCTACTCAACCTTCTTCAAATCCGAACAACAAGCAATTTCAACCCGTGTACAACAATGATACAACTTATCAGACTTATTCCTTGGAACTACAAGAGATAAATCTTAGATCAAGAAATATATTACAACAACAACCCAAGCTCATAGAAAGTACATAATATGAGAAATAATATATTACCTTGCCCCAACCTAAAACTCCTCCTTACCCTAAAAGATTACAAGAAACAAAGACTTATACATCTGAGGAAAAGGAACTTTTAAGAGAACTTAAAAATGTGTGCATAAAGATATCTCTCTTACAAGCCCTCAAAGACGTGTTCATTTTCAATAAATGTGCCAAGGAAGAATGCATTAGAATACCAAGAAGGAGAAGAAAATATGCCCCTACCATAAATGTTATAGGACAATTAGTTGACCTTATGCTTGGAAAATTGATTGTACCTAAATACTTGGATCCAGGAAATCCTCTAGTAAATGTACACATCAACAACACCCTAATCCAGAATACTCTTATTGATCTAGGGGTTGCTATCAATGTTATGACTAAAGATATTCTACTAAGACTCAACCTTCAGATATTTTTAAGAGATACCCATGTTTTCCTTCAGCTTGCAAACAAATCTACAGTCAAACCTGAAGGCATGTTGGAAGACATCATAGTCTTCATTAATTATTGGGAGTACCCTATTGATTTCTTAGTCCTTCAACCCAAGTCTCAATCCAACAGATATCCTCTAATTTTAGGAAGGTCTTGGTTGGCCACAACAGATGCATACATTGGTTGTAGAGCGGGCAATGTGACTATAACTAACGGTCTTTCCCAAAATCAAATTGTTATTTATCCTCATGCCCAACCTTTGATAAGATAGAATCTACCTATGTGGGTGGAAGAGGAAGAGGACTTGACACAAGAAATTGTCTATCTCATCTATACAATCAATGCATCCTTGACTGATAGTACAATTAATGAGGACACCTTCCTTGAATTTTTTCTGCAAAATCAATATCCAACTAAAGTAAAAATAGAAGGGATAAATGATGATAACCTATCTAAAATTTCTGCTGAAAATAATAGAGAATTATGGACAGATTTGTTCATTGTTGAAATAGAATATCCCACTATCAAAACCATAGAGATCAGCTCTGCAAAAACACATAAAATCAATAATAAACTTGCTAGTCATCAAGAACAAAAGTTATTAGATGTGCTGAAAAGAAATGCCAAAACTTTTGCATGGGATTATAAAGACATGAAAGGCATTCATCCTTCTATCTATACTCACCATATTTACATCAAGGAGGACTGTAAACATGTTAGGCAACCCCAAAGAAAGATGAACCCTGCAATGAAAGATAGTTAAACAAGAACCTCAAAAGTTGCTAGATGTTGGATTCATATATACAATCTCAAACAGTGAATGGATCTCTCCTCTAGTTATTGTTCCAAATAAGAATGGGAAATGAAGGATATGTGTAGATTACTTATAGTTAAAAAAGGCCACCCAAAAATACCATTTTCCCCTACCCTTTATTGACCAAGTCTTGGATGTCTTAGCTGTAAAAAAATACTTATCATTTTTAGATGGATTTAGTATATACAACCAAATTTACATCAGGACAAGACCACCTTCACTTGTCCTTGGGGAACATTTGCTTACAAAGTCTTACCTTTTAACCTATGTAATGCTCCAGGAACTTTCCAAAGAGCAATCCTCTTCGCATCTTTTCAGAACTCATTCATGACAAATTTGAGATCTACATAGATGACTTTACCCCTTATGGAAATTATTTTGATGAAGCCTTAGAAAATTTAGACAAAGTTCTCCAAATATGTAAAGAAATGAACATGTCCCTTAGCAATGAAAAATGTAACATGATGATGAATGAAGGGATTTTTTTAGGACATCATCTGTCATCCAGAAGAATTGAAGTAGACAAAAACAAAATCAAAATCATCTCCCTACTTCCTACACCTTTGAAACCATAATACATTAGAAGTTTCCATGGACATACATGATACCATAGAAGGTTCATCAAGGATTTCAGTAAGACAGCTTCTCCTCTCTTTACCTTGTGGTCCAAAGATGTAGATTATTGTTGGACCTTAAACTTCCAACAAGCTCTCAAAACAATAAAAGAGAAACTCTCAACGACTCATGTGCTACAATGTCCCAATTGGGATCTTCCATTTCACATTCACACCAATGCATCAGACAAGGTTGTAGGAGCAATATTAGGACAATATGAAGACAATAAACTTTATGCAATCTATTTCATAAGTAAAAATCTTTCTCTTGCAGAGCTCAACTACAATGTTATAGAAAAAGAACTTCTAGCAGTCGTCCATGCTCTCAATAAATTTAGACATTATGTTACAGGGTATAAAGTTTTTGTATATACAGATCATGCTGCTATTAGATACTTGATGAATAAACCTGACATTAATGGTAGGATTATTAGATGGTTTTTTTTATTACAACAATTTGATCTAACAATTCTTGATAAGCTTGGCAAGCAAAATGTAGTTGCAAATTTTGTATCCAGGTTGACTAGTCCTACTGAAGAAGACATGATCAATGATTGGTTTCTAGATGAGCACCTATTTTCCATATCAACACAAACCCCCTAGTTTGTTGATATAGCAAATTATCTGATAGTAGGAAAGTTCCCTCAACATTTCTCCTATAGGGAGAGATGCAAGAATGTCTGGAAAATTTTAGCCTACACTTGGGTTGCATGCTATTTGTTCAAACTTTTCCTAGACCAAATTTTGAGGAGATGCATACGAGAAGATGAGGTGCATGATATCCTCCATGCTTTTCATGATGAACCATGTGTAAGACATTATGCAGCTAAGAGAATAGCTTATAAAATATTACAAGCTGGATATTATTGGCCAACCCTACATAGAGATGCTCAGCAATACACTTCACATTGTGATGAATGTCAAAGAATGGGGAAACCTACAAGGAGGAATGAGATGCCTTTACAACCCCAAGTATCATTAGAGCCATTTGATAAATGGGGTATGGACTTCATAGGCCCTGTTGTTCCTGAGTCTGTATTTAAGGCTTAAAAGTACAGTGTCGAGGCATCCGAAAATGTGATAAAGGTTGATAAAGTATTATGCTAATTACTAACCTTCGGTATGGGAAACTAATGAGGATTTCTACATTCTCGTTGTCTAGCTTCCAACTGTTCCTGGGCAGTAATATCTTGTTCAATGGCTGCCCATGAGTGTTCCAATTCCTCCCTGGTGTTCGTAGTTTTAAGGATTGTATCGAAAAGATTTAAAGCGATATGATTTTGATTAGAGAGTCCGGGTTGAATATTAGGTTGAGTGGCTGCAGGGACAGTCATTGAGAAACATCACCAGTAAGGAATGATTTAAAGAGAGATTTTAACGCTGTTTCAATTTGTTCTTCAGAAAGAGAAATTTTAACTTTAAGAATGAAAATAGAAAAGCAAACAGAAGGCCCTTTCCCGTAACAGTATAGCTTTTAATAAAAAGACGAGTATGACAGAAAAACATTAAGCTGCAGATACATAAAGTTCTTGTTAATAGAAAACTCACACATATACAGAAGAAGATATTAGCATAGAAATAACCGATACAGTGTAAATGATCATATAATTCTGTAAATGCGAATTGGTCTTACACCCGCTGATAGCTGGTGCAGAGGAAAGACAATAACCAATTACAGAAAGGTGAAATTCCTTCACTATGGTAGTGGTCGTACTAAAACATAGCGCTACACATCGATTATGAGAAGTAGAGAAAAATGAAATATGAAACATAAAGAAAACAAACTTGTAATACAGTTGGGACAGGACCGGGAATCTTCAAATTTTGCTTGTATTAACTTCTTAATGCCAAAACTCAATTTACAAATTAGTACCAAAAAGTCTAGCCTTTTGCTCTTCTTTTTGTGATCTATTTATACAAATTTTCCCTCTCATACTCTAATTTCAAAAAGTGTCAGGTGCTTTCTTTACGTGACTCGGTGCATATGATACATCTGTTCGTAAAACTGGATACAAGCTGTGACAGTTCAGTTTGGCAGCTGTTAGGAGCGAAATCACTCCATCTCTTCTACTCCGTTTTCAAGAAGTGCCAGGTGCTTGTCTTTGCATAGACTCAGTGCATATCCTACATCTGTCCATGAAATGGGATACAAGCTGTGACGGCTCTGATTGACAAATGGCTTCGGAAAAATAGAACTCTCGGGCTAATTGTGGAAGTTTATTTCCCATATGTGCATCAACAATATCAAGGGTGCCGAGTTGTGCGCTGGGTTGAATCAAATGTTCATCAATTTGAGCCATGTCTACCCTGTCCATCTTAGAGATTTCCGTCAAATTTCTCTCATTTTTCTCCTTCATGTCGAGGGAGATCCGCTCTATATTCATTTGCCTTAGCGTCTTTGTGTCGCCTCCACTCTCCATCCCTAACAGCTCACCATTTATGACTTTGAAGGTTTCTTCTAGTGAATTCGTCACTTTTTGGGCCTGCTCTTTGCTTAGAGTAATATCATGTTCCCAATTCTTTAACAAAATATTACCCCTAGTTTGTTCGGCAATGGTGAGTCCGGGGGGCCCTGCTGAAAATCTGTTGTTGGTAGCTATCACTGCTTCTTGGAAGGTGACCCGAGCAGCTTCTGCATTTCTTTCTTTGACAATCAGATTCTCAGAAATCTGATGCATTAACAAGCAATCTTTTCAAAACTCCCCTATTTTGTTTAGTAGACTCTGTTGAGCAGAAGAGATCCTGCTCGGAATGTCGATTGCTCAGGATTTAACAATCTCGATACCAATCACCTTACTTTCTGCGACCTCTAACTGAGCCTGTAATTGTGCGATCGTATCCCTCTACTGGCCCGACTGCACCCGACCATCTCGAATCACTGAATTTGCTTGTTCCAGCTTGGTTTTGAGGACTTCGATTTCTTTCTTATCGGCCAATTGGGCCAGCTCTATTGCTCCACTCGCTTGACTCTTAGCGTCTTCCACAGCCGAAGCTACTCGGGCTTCAAGAGTCTTGATCAGGCAATTCTTTGCTTTGAGCTGATTCTTTAACGCCCCAACCGAGAATTGATTTGCTGTCGCGTACGCTCCCAACATCCCTACAATATTCATGGCAAATTCATCTTTACTTTTGTTCATCCCATCGGTCATCACTTTGAACCTTTTGACAGTTGATCCTTCCTCCCGGGAGAACTCCCTTTTCACAACTGCCTTTCTCTTTTTGTCGAAGAAAAATTCATTGGGAGGAAGTTCTTCTGCTCTGACTGGCCTTAGTTCTTCGTCGAAAATCCATCCCTCCTGTATGTTTCCTTGTGTTTACTGCAAAGGGGTGAAAGAGGTGATAGGTTTCCTGATTTTCTTCGCGGTCTTTCCTAGTGTATTAAAGGAGTCTTGCTCCTTTGGAGGATTAGAGGTCTTTGTCTCTGTCCCTGTCTCTGGATTCTGAGTTTCTGGCGGGTCTGTGTTTTTTACTTACGCCTCTGGACTATGTTCCTTGGGAGGGTCAATAATCTCTTTTTCTATTTTGGGATTCTCTTCCTGCTCAAGATTCTTCTCCTGTTCGGGACTCTTCTCCTTTTCGGGATTCTTCTCCTGTTCGGGATTCTTCTCCTATTCAGGATTCTTCTCTTGCTCGGGATTCTTCTCCTGTTCGGGATTCTTCTCCTGCTGTCCTTCCTGACGTTTTTCGATGTTAGAAGTTTGGCCCTCAGAGATTTCAGCCTCCTTCTCTTTATCCTTGGAAAGTCCCAAACCTCCTAGTACCATGGGGAGACATCTTTTCCTATGCTCCTGAAATTTTAAAACAGAGGCTCTGTCTTCGGGTGCTAGGGATCTGATTCGAAATTGCACTTCCGCATAGGACCTCGCCCCTCGGAAAACATCATCCGAGGGTGAGCATTCGTGTTCAA
>ML799416.1:17605-58529 GCA_009831015.1 Picea engelmannii
CATCTTTTCCTATGCTCCTGAAATTTTAAAACAGAGGCTCTGTCTTCGGGTGCTAGGGATCTGATTCGAAATTGCACTTCCGCATAGGACCTCGCCCCTCGGAAAACATCATCCGAGGGTGAGCATTCGTGTTCAAACCTCTTCAATCCACAATTTTCCAAATGGGTGCTTACAATCCTCTGAGGATCATGCTTTTTGTACTCAATAGAGACTAGGCTCAAGTCTTCTAAGGTTGCAGCCTCAGCCTTAGCATGTCCTAAATCTAATAAGGAATAGGAATTAAGCCGAACAGGGAAAAATGACCATACCTTTTTTGATGACGCTTTGAGCTCTTTACTCACTCCGCCAATCACTGTTTGTCGAGCAATCTCACGACAGGCCAGCTTGTCGGGGATGAACAGTGGTAGCGCCAGAGGAGGAACAACAGCTCCGAAAACTCTAAAATAGGAGAATTCTTCTTCTACGTACCAGTCCGCGATACTGCTCAGGTTCGTAGCAATGCTATCCGAGATGCGGGGTGGCGAAAGACCAAAAATGGCGATGTGCAAGGGCACTATCACCTAGTTGAAAATCTCATAAATAAATTTATTTGCGTTATTTTCCCACAGCTTGTCGTGGTACTCATGCACAGTTTTTTCTTCGGTTGGATTCCAAGCCCAATTCATTAAAGGGAAAGGCGTCATGGAGCATATTGCATCCATAATATACGCAGACATGAAGAATCTGGATGGTCTCCCGGCTGCTTTTTTCTCTCGGTACTCTGTGACCCTGTTGAACAAACTATCGGAGAGCATCTTCACCCAATTAAATGAGCCACCTTCTGCTACCCGAAAGATGAGAGGTACCCACCGAATGTAAAAATGCGCGGTATCCTCACTTCCGAAAAGTTGGCACGTCATCATCGCCACATACATAAACTGTGGCTCCAGCGAAGAAATTGAATACACGCCCTTGTCATTCACTCTGAATGTTGCGGAACGCGAAACCCAATCCTTTATCAAACCAGACATGGTTTTATCATATTCTTCGCACTCCTTCTTCTTAAATTCCTCCAGGAATTCATTGCCATATATATATATTCAGAAGTCACCGGTAGCTTATACATAGATTAGATATGCTCTGGTCTGAAAGTCCCGATCATGTTCCGTCGGTCATTTATGATAGTTCTGGTGGGTAGGTCGACATGATCCAATGCCCATTGGATCATGTCGTAGTATGGGAGCAACCGAGGTCTGGTTGCAACCAGGTGCATCCCCGACTGAACAATTGTCTTGTACTTAGTGTTCAGGTCATCCTTAACAATGTCATTGTCATTGTCATCTGAGTCTATATAGTTTACCAACTCGGATTGCAGAATGTCTGAAATAAACGACCAGGTGGATACTGAGCTGCCAGTCCGAGGCGAAGTATCTGAGACATTGTCTGCACCCTACGCTGTAACCTCGACATTCTCTTTCACTGCTCTCCTTGGAGCCATGGCGGACGCTTGCTGTTTCGCTGTTCTGCAATAGACTTGTGTATACATGAGGAAATGAGTTCCCTCAGAGAAAGGTGAGCTCTGTGCGCTTATGAGAAATGTTTAAAAAGAATGAAACTCTCGTATATATTTGAAAACTCTGTACCCTTTGAAATAAATCTGTCAAATTGCAAATAAAACCAAATTTAATGTATAAATCCGATCTTATTTGTTTGTGGATTTACCCTAATTCTTCATTAATGTCATCAATGTTCGACGGCTTGACAGGCAATCGGGTTATGGAGAGCAAGTAAATCCCTCGTGAAGTGTGCCAATCTCGATGTGCGGGATGGATCTCGTTTAATTTAAAATTACAAATCTTAACGACTTAAAGAATTTCCTCGTCTTTCGCTGTATCGTGAATTTCCTTTTCATATTTTGACTCTTCAACTCGCGAGGCTACGAGTGCTGATTTTAACGTAATTAACGACAACCGTGATTTGGCGCATCCTTAATCATATAATTAACTTAATTGCCAAATCACGATTCGGGAATTCGAAGACAAACTTTTGGGAGAATGATATGCCGAGTCACAATATCGCGATGTGGCGATAATTAAGGCTCGAATTAAGAGAAGGAAATCTTAGATTAAGCGACTAATTAATCTTGCTATAATTATGTCGCAACTTCGTGAATCAGAGTTTTGGGCACCTTAACTCAATGAAAGGAAGTGCTGAGTGACGATGTGCCGAGAACCAAATTTAACCATGGTTAGTTTTTTACCTTTGGTCCTTAACCAAGGTTATCACAAAATTTATCGCGTTCTCAGCTCTCGGGACTGAAAAAACAAAATCTTAGGTTCGATGAATGCCGAGGCGCGAATTCCCGAATATGCATACTCATGAGTTTAAAAGTTTTACCCTAGTTAATGTTTTGCGCAAATAAACAAAAAATGAATTCGCAGTTTCACATTTCGGGACTTATGAATTCATAGATTGAAGTATCCGGCTTGCGATGTCCCGAAATAAAACAAAAGAGCAATCATACTTGCAAGAATGGTTATGTTTTGAAAGCGGGAAAAGCATTTTTGTTAAGGCGACAAGATTTCCAGAGTTTTAAGATTTCGGAAGGGGAAGAAAAGCAACTTTAGATCTCAAGTATCAAAAATTGAAAATTTAACGAGGTGGAAAAGCAAGGGTGGCTCCAACATAGGCTCCAACTAGGGATCCCGCTTCCCTGTGAGGCGGGAAGAACAGTAGAGCAGGTGCCAAAATTGGGTAAATGGAGTCATAGGCTAATATTAACAGAAAAATCAAGGAAAAAGATAGAAGGGGAGGGAAATTTCATTTGGAACCCTAGAATTTTTTTTTGAACTCAGATACTCTTTCTAAAAACAGTTGAAGTCACTTTCGCGATTCTCCCTTTCTTGCTACTAAGTTTGGGGAACGCTTTAAGATAGTCTTAACGCTCCTAGGATATTCAACAGGTCTTGTGATTCTTAGCTTGCATCAAAAGAATGATATTATATAATCTAAAATAGGGAAGCCCCGTTGGAATTTGGGGAAATGATCAGGTTTTCAGAAAGTGTTGATTACCAGATTAGATTGATGTTTACGTATAACAGCCTTACAGATCTCTCAGACATTGCTTCACTGCCAGCAAGCCGGTTCAGTACCCCGGTGAAGTTGTTTGACCCTTTTTTACTGAATTTCTTTTCACCACTTCGGAAAATATTTATGCATTTAAATGCTAAGATGAGGGCAATCATTTCTGAATTTCCTTTCATAGTCTTAATGGACTAGGTGGGGGCAATCATTTTTGAATTTCCTTTCACCACCTGTCTCAGTATTTACTTTTAAAACACGAAGATGGGAGCAATCAGTTTATATCAGGGCTGAGATCTGTGTAATATTTTTTATCAGAGGTCTGTCAACTTATTTTGATTACTCGGTATCAACCTTCCTTTGACCCTCACAAGACCTTTAGTTTTTAGGGAGACAAGGGAGAAAAATAAATTTTTTAAGGAACATCTTGTTCGAGCAAGATTTTATTTTTCGGACGCTATTGAAAAACCTAGGAAAGTTAGGATTCTATAAATGTTCCTTCGCTTAGCAGAAGATCAAGTAGTTGTGAAGACCAGCTTTCTTATTAAGATCTTCTTCGAAATCCCTGAGGTTTGAAACGAAAAATATTTATCCCTTCCTAAAGGTTTGGGAAGATAGTGACTCACTAAAAGTTAGGCCCAAATATAGACAGAAAACAAGGCAGCAATTAAATGGTTTAAAATAAAAACGGTCACAACAGTTCTGGACTAGTTTTCGAATGCATTCGGGAACAAAAATTATGACTGACTGCTTTTGGTTTAACATATTCATTCAAATTTAGTTTGAAGATCAAAACAAAAAATAATCCCGTTATCTAACCTTTTATATTGCAATTTGAACAATATTACCTCAGATTGCTTAAACAGCCTTTCATGACCTATGTATCGAGAAAACTCACCTCTGTCTTTCCAATTTCCTCATGGACTAGGAATTATCTTATGTATCACCTGATTTATGTTGTTCTATCATCCACACCGGCCTGCACATTATTTTTTCTGTTAGCTTCGTCTGAGGCTGGAATCCTGCAAAAACGAATACAAATCTGATTTGAAAATGTGTTGAAAATTTAAGAACGAAAACTAAAAATTGAAAATAAATGTCTGAACAAAAACATAAATATGTACAAAAACTCATAATAAACTTTATTTATTTACAAATATATTTATATATAATTTTTTATTTATTTTTATTTTATTTTTTTATTTATTTTTTCTATCCGACGATTGTCACGCCATGTAGTGATTTAGATATCGCCCATTGACAGGGGCGCTGAGAACTTCCCCATCAATATTTTCCAGAAGAAAGGAATTTTTTCCTTCTGGAGCCGAGACCCTGAATGGTCCATACCAAAGGTGGTCAAATTTGCCATGTTTCGCGGCTTCCTCCCTTCTCGCATCCCACCTTAGTACCAAGTCACCTGGGAGGAACTCTCTGTCCTTTGCCTTAAGATCGAACAATGCTTTCATATTGTCCTGGTATTTTTGCATTTTCTCATCAACCTCCACTCTGAGCTGTTGAATCTCAATCAGTTGGTTAATTCTCCTGGTCACATGATTGGGCTCTTCGTTTTGATCCTGCCATAATTTCATCACTAGCAATGCTAAGTTTATAGGCAGAACCGCCTCGGTCCCATATGCCATCTGAAATGGTGAAATGCTGATAGACCTTTTAGTACTGATGCAGTTTTCCCAAAGTGCGTGCTTCAAATGTACATGCCAGGACCTCTTGTTTTCGTTCAGTACTTTTTTGATTACGTTTACTAGGCTCTTATTATATGATTCGGCCAGCCCATTTCCCTGAGGGTAATAAGTAGTGGAATGGCCGAGAACGATACTGTACTTCTGATAGAAGTTGATCATAGCCATGGATTTGAAGGCCTGGGCGTTGTCGGTAACAATCTTTCGGGGGCACCCGAATCTTGATAAGATGTTATCTTCCAAGAAGTCAATCACCACCGAGTCTGTTTCTCTTTTGGTTGGAATTGCTTCCACCCACTTGGTAAAATAATCTGTGGCCGTTAAGATTCACTTATGCTGAGCACTGGAATGGGGATTGATCTCCCCTATGAAGTCTAATCCCCATTGTTGAAATGGGGCTTCAGTTTTGACTAGAACGAGTGGTAGTGCAGGGAGTTTCTGCTTACCAACGAATATTTGACACGAGTAACAGGCACGTACTTTGGCATTGACGTCCGAAAATAGTTTCGGCCAATAGTATCCGGCCCTCAAGATTTTATAGACTGTGGCTCTCCATGCATGGTGTCCTCCACAGATTCCTTCATGAAATTCCTCTATGACCTGTGGAATTTCTAACTCAACCAGACAGACCAGTAAGAACCCGAGTGGATCCTTCCAGTATAGTTGATTTTCGGAGATGCAATATTTTATAGCGTGGAGTTTTAAAGTTCTGTATTTGGCCGGTGTTAGTCCATCTGGACATTTCAGGTTTAACAAGTAGAAGACTATATCTTTATACCAGCCTAACGATATGAATTTTTCTTCAACCTTCCTCGGATATGTCTGGTCATCCGGCTCTTGCAAACGTGTGTCTCCCTCTTCTCCTTGTAGGCAATTGATGTCAAGAGCTCTAAGGTTTGACTTAGCCAAGAGTTTGGCCAGACCCTTTCCTTTTATCAATTTAGTTGGCTTGATTTCCAGATCAAATTCTTGTATTTTAGCGAGCCAGCGTCCTCGTTTTCCATCACTGTCTGGCTGTACCAATATATCCTTCACAGCACTGGTTGGTACGTATGCGATAATTTTTGAATGTAGAATGTAAGTTCTGAATGCTTTTAGAACTTTCACCATTGCGTACACCTGTTTTTCTATTATATCATATTTTAGTTCGGCGTCTCTAAGGCTCTTGCTAAAAAACGCGATCGGGCGTTCAAAGCCTTCATCATCTTTTTGAAGCAACACTGCGGCGATAGTATGTTGAGAAGCGAATGAGAAGATGAGGAAATCTTTCAAGTAATCTGGGCTTGTTAACACAGGTGCCTCGCTGATGAATTTTTTAATACGCTCGAACAACGCTTTATCCTCGGTCGTCCAATTTACTCTGCTATCTTTCTTCAGCATTCCTGTGATCAATTTGACAATCTCAGCAAAATTTGGTATAAACCTTCGTAAAAAATTTATTGTACCTAAGAAAGATTGAATTTCTCTAACATTTCTAGGAATACTGATAGTTTGTATCGCTTCAACCCTCTTAGGATCAATATTGATCCCATGTTTAAATACGATATGCCCTAGAAGCTTACCTTCCTGCATAGCGAAATGTGATTTCTTTGGGTTCAAAGACAGACCATACCTGCGGCATTTTTCGAAAGTTTGTTTTAAATGGATCAAATGTTCTTCATCGGTTTTAGAAAAAACTGTCAAATCATCTAGGTAGATTACTACGAACTTATCTCTTTCTCCGACGAAAGCGATGTCCATGGCATGCTGGAAGGTAGCCCCTGCATTCATCAAACCAAAAGGCATTTTATCATACATGAATGTACCCCATGGTGTGGTGAAACCGGTTTTTTCCCTGTCTTGCTCGTTCATGGCGATTTGGTTGTACCTAGAAAATCCATCTATCATAGACATTCTATTTGCTCCAACTACCCTTTCCAGGACATGGTCCATTTTGGGGAGCGGATAATTATCTTTAAGAGAGGACTTGTTCAAATTCCGGAAATCCACGCATAGTCTGATTTCTCCGTTCTTTTTTCTGACTGGGACTAAATTTGCCACCCAGTCTGAATACCTTAGAGGTACAATTATTTTCGCATCTAAAAGCTTCTTAACTTCCTTTTCAATAACGGGTAACAGAATGGGGTTAAACTTCCTGAGCTTCTGCCTAAAAGGCTTGACTCCGGGCTTCAAAGGTATCTTGTGCTCAATTATAGAAGTATCATATGTTTGAAGCTCGTCATAAGACCAGGCGAAAACATCTCTATACTGTCTGAGTAAGTCTCTATACTGGTCTTTTACCTTAGGAGGGAGGAATTTAGATATCTTTACTATCCTGGAATCTTTTTCAGTTCCTATGTTGCAGTCCTCTACTTCTTCTGGTTGGAGCTGCAAAGTGGATTTGACAGGTACGTCGTTCTGATTGAAGAGTCTTTCCAAAGGAATTAAGCCTTTCGGGATTTGGTTATTTTTGAGGACCAACATGCGATGATCCGCTATTTTTTCTCGGAAGGTTTCGGGATCTTCATCTTCTTGAATAATCCACATCGGGTCGTTTTGGTTTTCTTGATCTGGATGGGTTTCAGAGAACTCGCCTATTGCTATAAGAAATTTCTGAATTTGTTCGTCATCTTCAAAAACCCGCCAGTGTCGGACATTGTCTGGTATAGAGGGTTTATATCTGATTTCAATATGATATTTCAGTTTAACATTCGTGGGAGGGGAAAAGGTCGAGGCTGCCTTAGCCAATGCGTCTGCATGTAGATTCTCTGTGCAAGGAATAAAATGGACTTTTATAGATGAGAAAAAATTCTCCATTAAATCCCAGGCGCAATTTCTGTACGTTCTCAATCTGGGATGTTTGGCTAGGTATTGTCGGTTTACTTGTTTTACTATGAATTCAGCGTCCCCGTAAACCTCCAAGTTTTTTATGCTTAATTTCTTGGTAGCCTCTAAACCTAAGATTAATGCTTCATACTCGCATACGTTGTTGGTGTAATCTATGTCCCACTGCAACCGATATGAGAAAGGAACGGTAAAATTACCTTCAGGTGCTATCAAAAGTATGCCAGCACCAGCTCCTTCAGAAGATGAAGCGCCATCGAAGTACATTTTCCAGAGACCACTTTTGCATAGTTCTTCAGTCAAGGGGCTAAGCTCTTCTTGCTTCATATCAAGTTCTTCTGGACATCCATCTAAACCATCATCAAATGACAATATGCAATTTCCTAGATCTTGGTCTGCAACGTAAATGGGAAAGTTATTTGGGTTTTGAGGATCACTGACAGTAAACGCTAATCTTGTTTCTCGGTACAAACGGGTAAACTGACCACCGAAATTTGGGATTGTGGCATATGACATGTCCAATTGTAGAGAGCCTCCCAACTTGGCTCCCCATGACCTGGATAACAACATACCATATTTGGGGGGAATATCTGCAATAACCACATCCATCAGGATACTCTTGACCGGGACCTGAGCCAGGGTGACTACCAGATCTTTTATCATTCCCATACATTTAACCTTTCTTGAATCAAACGAGTATAGGTCTCCATAGGGTCTAGTGATCTGGAGCCCCAACCTCTCCATTATAGTTTTGGGCATAACATTATGTGAAGCCCCGGAGTCTAACATGCAGTTATGCAGTAACTGGTCATGTATATTCAGGGTGATATAGAAAGGAGCTACGTTGTCTTTGAATCCCTCAAAATGAGGACCAAAGGTGATGTTAGGTCTGTCATCTTCTAGGTTGATAACGTCGGAGTGACTTTCTGGCTCGTAAACGCCCATTGCTTTGGCAATTTTCTTCCGATAAGTGGGGTTTTTTGCTAATTCTACCAAAGGAATCGGTATCTTAATTTTATTTAATTCATTTTCAAAATTGTAAGATGTATTGGCCTTGTCTGCTTCTTTGGCTAAGACTTCCGAGCCTTTTTCTTCCGACTTGTTTGTCTGGATCGCTTTATCACTCGTGACCTTAGTTGCAGACGTAACTTTATCTGTCGGTCCTGTTTCCTTTGTTTGGGTTTCATCTTTTTTCATCTCAGACTCTTGAGCCTTTGCTATCTTGACTTTATTGCTGGGTAACAATGTCTCTCCCAAAGGAGGTTCATGAATTTGACCCCTTGGCAGGATTTTCATAGGTTGGTTAGTTGAGGTGGGATTATTTTTTGATCTCAGATTGTATCTGGGTTGAAAATCAGCTGCTATCATTTCTGTTTCTGGTTGAGATATGCAGAGGTCAGTATGATCACCTTCTTCTTCTTCATTAGAAGGTTGAGGAGTATTTAAATATTTCTCATAGTCTTCCCTAGTCAGAAATGGCCGCGAACACTCATCACCGAAACATGCGACTTCATCTTCCGAATCTCCGAAATCTTGGAGGTCACTTGCTCCTATGAAATTTTTGCTTTTTAGTGGAGCTTGTATTTTTTGATCTTCATTCTTTATTTGCCTCTGTTGATTTTGGGGATTTGGGTTTCTCCTGAAGTCCCTTTTGTTAGAAGGATCAGCTTTAGCTTGATCCAACTCCATCCTAGAGACTTTGTTAGACAGATCTTTAATTATTCGGGCCATATCATCCACTCTGTCGTCGGTGTATCTATTTGACCCAGAAAGACCTGCTGGTTCCCTATAGCGTCTATTTTCATGGTTGACTGTTTCTACCTTAGCCTTTAACTTACCTGAAGCCATCATATTAGATTCTATTTCGACAACGTCGTCTTGCATTCTATTCAGGGTGGCTCCTCTTCTTTCTCGCAGAAGCAATGCAAAATTAGGTTCGAAGGATCCCACAAAGATTACTTTGGCTGAGGGTTCGGAAGGTTTAACAGCGACTGGAATTTTATTATAAAGTTTGTTAAATCTCAGAATAAATTCCATAACGGTTTCTGAGTTCTTTTTCTTTAGGGAGCCAAATTCGGTAAGGTAATACAAGTGATCCTTTCGCTCTCCCCATTGTCTGAGGAAAGCATCCTCCAATGCATTATATGTTCTAATAGAAGCTGCAGGAAGACTCCGAAACCAAGTTCGGACCTGTCCTTCGAAGGTATGGACAAGTAGTCTCGAATAGACATCCTCGTGCTCAATACCACAGATGTCTGCGAACTGGTCAAAAAATTTTATATGCTCGGCTGCGGTTAGATCTCCCTCCCTAGTGAAATTAGGAATATTTTTAATGTAGTTGTCAGGTAAATCATGGAGGGGAACTGGTAAAACTAGGGGAGCATATCTTACTGCTAATTTCACAAATACTCCGGGAGGAGGGACATTATGATGTCCTCCACCTCCTCCTCCGACGACTACCATCGACTTGGGAGTAGTAAAAGAGGGTGTAACACACTCTTTGGAATCAGGTGAAATTGGGAAGTTCTGCCAAAAAAAGGCTGGTATGTCAAACGATAACGATCTTTCTAAAGGACCTTTACCCTTGTTTATAGATGTAAAAGTCTGATGTGGCTCACTCCTAAATTCCGAGTAGTTTGTTTCCGGATCTTTGGTATCAGACAGAGGGCTGCTAGAAGTAGGAGGTTCTGAAGGGAATTTAGTCTTTAAAAGTGGGTTTTTGGGTTTATTAACTGAAGCGGTTGTCTCAAGCGAGCCTCTCGCTCTTAAATTTTTTTCAGGATTATTAACAGGCGTAATTGGCTTGCCATCCGGGTTCTGTCTGGTATGTCTTCTACCAAACACCAGCTTGTGTTTTAGTGGAGTTGCCAAGTGAAAGATTTTTCTTTTGAAAAGCCTTAAAAACTGTGTGTACCCTATGTTCACTATCAAAGAGTAACACTATCAACGAAATAGTTTGTCGTTTTCCCAGGGAAAAGATTTCGTAACTTCGTTCCCCGGCAACGGCGCCAGAAAGATGTTGTTCCTGAGTCTGTACTTAAGGCTTAAAAGTACAGTATCGAGGCATCCGAAAATGTGATAAAGGTTGATAAAGTATTATGCTAATTACTAACCTTCGGTATGGGAAACTAATGAGGATTTCTACGTTCTCATTGTCTAGCTTCCAACTGTTCCTGGGCAGTAATATCTTGTTCAACGGCTGCCCATGAGTGTTCCAATTCCTCCCTGGTGTTCGAAGTTTTAAGGATTGTATCGAAAAGATTTAAAGCGATATGATTTTGATTAGAGAGTCCAGGTTGAATATTACGTTGAGTGGCTGCAGGGACAGTCATTGAGAAACATCACCAGTAAGGAATGATTTAAAGAGAGATTTTAACGTTGTTTCAATTTGTTCTTCAGAAAGATAAATTTTAACTTTAAGAATGAAAATAGAAAAGCAAACAGAAGGCCCTTTCCCGTAACAGTATTGCTTTTAATAAAAAGATGAGAATGACAGAAAAAAATTAAGCTGCAGATACGTAAAGTTCCTGTTAATAGAAAACTCACACATATATAGAAGAAGATATTAACATAGAAATAACCGATACAGTGTAAATGATCATATAATTCTATAAATGCGAATTGGTCTTACACCCGCTGATAGCTGGTGCAGAGGAAAGACAATAACCAATTACAGAAAGGTGAAATTCCTTCGCTATGGTAGTGGTCGTACTAAAGCATAGCACTACACATCGATTATGAGAAGTAGAGCAAAATGAAATATGAAACATAAAGAAAACAAACTTGTAATACAGTCGGGACGGGATCGGGAATCTTCAAATTTTTCTTGTATTAACTTCTTAATGCCAAAACTCAATTTACAAATCAGTACCAAAAAGTCCAGCCTTTTGCTCTTCTTTTTGTGATCTATTTATACAAATTTTCCCTCTCATACTCTAATTTCAAAAAGTGTCAGGTGCTTTCTTTACGTGACTCGGTGCATATGATACATCTATCCGTAAAACTAGATACAAGCTGTGACAGTTCCCTTTGGCTGCTGTTAGGAGCGAAATCACTCCATCTCTTCTACTCCATTTTCAAGAAGTGCCAGGTGCTTGTCTTTTCATAGACTCAGTGCATATCCTACATTTGTCCATGAAATGGGATACAAGCTGTGACGGCTCTGCTTGACAAATGGCTTCGGAAAAATAACACTCTTGGGCTAATTGTGGAAGTTTATTTCCCATATGTGCATCAACAATATCAAGGGTGCCGAGTTGTGCGCTGGGTTGAATAAAATGTTCATCAATTTGAGCCATGTCTACCCTGTCCATATTAGAGATTTCCGTCAAATTTCTCTCATTTTTCTCCTTCATGTCGAGGGAGATCCACTCTATATTCATCTGCCTTAGCGTCTCTGTGTCGCCTCCACTCTCCATCCCTAACAGCTCACCATTTATGACTTTGAAGGTTTCTTCTAGTGAATTTGTCACTTTTTGGGCCTGCTCTTTGCTTAGAGTAATATCATGTTCCCAATTCTTTAACAAAATATTACCCTTAGTTTGTTCGACAATGGTGAGTCTGGGGGGCCCTGCTGAAAATCTGTTGTTGGTAGCTATCACTGCTTCTTGGAAGGCGACCCGAGCAACTTTTGCGTTTCTTTCTTTGACAATCAGATTCTCAGAAATCTGATGCATTAACAAGCAATCTTTTTGAAACTCCCCTATTTTGTTTAGTAGACTCTGTTGAGCAGAAGAGATCCTGCTCCGAATGTCGATTGCTCGGGATTTAACAATCTTGATATCAATCACCTTGCTTTCTGCGACCTCTAACTGAGCCTGTAATTGTGCGATTGTGTCCCTCTGCTGGCCCGACTGCACCCGACCATCTCGGATCACTGAATTTGCTTGTTCCAACTTGGTTTTGAGGACTTCGATTTCTTTCTTATCGGCCAATTGGGCCATCTCTATTGCTCTACTCGCTTGATTCTTAGCGTCTTCCACAGCCGAAGCTACTCAGGCTTCAAGAGTCTTGATCAGGCGATTCTTTGCTTTGAGCTGATTCTTTAACGCCCCAACCGAGAATTGATTTGCCGTCGCGTACGCTCCCAGCATCCCTGCAATCTCCGTGGAAAATTCATCTTTCCTTTTGTTCATCCCATCGGTCATCACTTTGAAACTTTTGACAGTTGATCCTTCCTCCTGGGAGAACTCCCTTTTCACAACTGCCTTTCTCTTTTTGTCGAAGAAAAATTCATTGGGAGGAAGTTCTTCTGCTCTGATTGGCCTTAGTTCTTCGCCGAAAATCCATCCCTCCTGTATGTTTCCTTGTGTTGACTGCAAAGGGGTGACAGAGGTGATAGGTTCCCCGATTTGCTTCGCGGTATTTCCTGGTGTATCAAAGGAGTCTTGCTCCTTCGGAGGATTAGAGGTCTTTGTCTCTGTCCCTATCTCTGGATTCTGAGTTTCTAGCAGGTCTATGTTTTTTACTTCCACCTCTGGACTATGTTCCTTGGGTGGGTCAGTAATCTCTTTTTCTGTTTCGGGATTCTCTTCCTGCTCAGGATTCTTCTCTTGTTCAGGACTCTTCTCCTTTTCGGGATTCTTCTCTTGTTCAGGATTCTTCTCCTGCTTGGGATTCTTCTCCTGTTCGGGATTCTTCTCCTGCTGTCCTTCCTGATGTTTTTTGATGTTAGAATTTTGGCCCTCAGAGCTTTCAGCCTCCTTCTCTTTATCCTTGGAAAGTCCCAAACCTCCTAGCACCACGGGGAGACATCTTTTCCTATGCTCCTGAAATTTTAAAACAGAGGCTCTGTCTTCGGGTGCTAGGGATATGATTCGAAATTGCACTTCCGCATAAGACCTCGCCCCTCGAAAAACATCATCCGAGGGTGAGCATTCGTGTTCAAACCTCTTTAATCCACAATTTCCCAAATGGGTGCTTACAATCCTCTGAGGATCATGCTTTTTGTACTCAATAGAGACTAGGCTCAAGTCTTCTAAGGTTGCAACCTCAGCCTTAGCATGTTCGAAATCTAATAAGGAATAGGAATTAAGCTGATCAGGGAAAAATGACCATACCTTTTTTTATGACGCTTTGAGCTCTTTACTCACTCCACCAATCACTGTTTGTCGAGCAATCTCACGATAGGCCAACTTGTTGGGGATGAACAACGGTAGCACCAGAGGAGGAACAACAGCTCCGAAAACTCTAAAATAGGAGAATTCTTCTTCTACGTACCAGTCCGCGATACTGCTCAGGTTCGTAGCAATGCTATCTGAGATGCGGGGTGGTGAAAGACCAAAAATGGTGATGTGCAGGGGCACCATCACCCAGTTGAAAATCTCATAAATAAATTTATTTGCGTTATTTTCCCACATCTTGTCGTGGTACTCATGCACAGTTTTTTCTTCGGTTGGATTCCAAGCCCAATTCATTAAAGGGAAAGGCGTCATGGAGCATATTGCGTCCATGATATACGCAGACATGAAGAATCCGGATGGTCTCCCGGCTTCTTTTTTCTCCTGGTACTCTGTGACCCTGTTGAACAAACTGTAGGAGAGCATCTTCACCCAATTAAATGAGCCACCTTCTGCTACCCGAAAGATGAGAGGTACCCACCGAATGTAAAAATGCGTGGTATCCTCACTTCCGAAAAGTCGACACGTCATCATCGCCACATACATAAACTGTGGCTCCAACAAAGAAATTGAATACATGCCCTTGTCATTCGCTCTGAATGTCGCGGAACGCGAAACCCAATCCTTTATCAAACCAGACATGGTTTTATCATATTCTTCGCACTCCTTCTTTTTAAATTCCTCCAGGAATTCATTGCCATATATATATTCAGAAGTCGCCGGTAGCTTATACATATATTGGATATGATCTGTTCTGAAAGTCCCGACCGTGTTCCGTCAGTCATTTATGATAGTTCTGGTGGGTAGGTCGACGTGATCCAATGCCCATCGGATCATGTCGTAGTATGGGAGCAACCGAGGTCTGGTTGCAACCAGGTGCATCCCCGACTGAACAATTGTCTTGTACTTAGTGTTCAGGTCGTCCTTTACAATGTCATTGTCATCGTCATCTGAGTCTGTATAGTTTACCAAATCGGATTGCAGAATGTCTGAAATAAACAACCAGGTGGATACTGAGCCGCCAGTCCGAGGCAAAGTATCTGAGACGTTGTCTGCACCCTACGCTGCAACCTCGACATTCACTTTCGCTGCTCTCCTTGGAGCCATGGCGGACGCTTGCTGTTTCTCTCTTCTGCAATAGACTTGTGTATACATGCGGAAATGAGTTCCCTCGGAGAAAGGTGAGCTCTGTGCGCTTATGAGAAATGTTTAAAAAGAATGAAACTCTCGTATATATTTTAAAACTTTGTACCCTTTGAAATAAATCTTTCAAATCGCAAATAAAACCAAATTTAATGTATAAATCCGATCTTATTTGTTCGTGGATTTACCCTAATTCTTCATTAATGTCATCAATGTTCGACGGCTTGATAGGAAATCGGGTTATGGAGAGCAAGTAAATCCCTCGTGAAGTGTGCCAATCTTGATGTGCGGGACAGATCTCGTTTAATTTAAAATTACAAATCTTAACGACTTAAAGAATTTCCTCGTCTTTCGCTGTATCGTGAATTTCCTTTTCATATTTTGACTCTTCAACTCGCGAGGCTGCGAGTGCCGATTTTAACGTAATTAACGGCAACCGTGATTTGGCGCATCCTTAATCATATAATTAACTTAATCGCCAAATCGCGATTCGGGAATTCGAAGACAAACTTTTGGGAGAATGATATGCCGAGTCGCGATATCGCGATGTGGCGATAATTAAGGCTCAAATTAAGAGAAGGAAATCTTAGATTAAGCGACTAATTGATCTTGCTATAATTATGTCGCAACTTCGTGAATCGGAGTTTTGGGCACCTTAATTCGATGAAAGGAAGTGCCGAGTGACGATGTGCCGAGAACCAAATTTAACCATGGTTAGTTTTTTACCTTTGGTCCTTAACCAAGGTTATCACAAAAGTTATCGCGTTCTCGACTCTCGGTACTGAAAAAACAAAAACTTAGGTTCGATGAATGCCGAGGCGCAAATTCCCGAATATGCATACTCATGAGTTTAAAAGTTTTACCCTAGTTAATGTTTTGCACGAATAAACAAAAAACGAATTCGTAGTTTTGCGTTTCAGGACTTATGAATTCAAAGATTGAAGTATCCAGCTTGCGATGTCCCGAAATAAAACAAAAGAGCAATCATACTTGCGAGAATGGTTCTGTTTTGAAAGCGGGAAAAGAATTTATGTTCAGGCGACAAGATTTCCAGAGTTTTAAGATTTCGGAAGGGGAAGAAAAGCAACTTTAGATCTCAAGTATCAAAAATTGAAAATTTAACGAGGTGGAAAAACAAGGGTGGCTCCAACAGGCCCAATTGATCCTCTATCAAGAAAAAAAAAACACATATTGGTATGCACAGACTATTTAACAAAATGGGTCGAAGTAAAGGCCATGAAGAATGTCACTGAATCAAATGTAGTTGCATTCCTCCAAGAGTGAATATTCTCAAGGTTTGGTTATCCAAGGGAAATAGTCATATATCAAGGACCTCGATTTACATAAAAACTCATTCTAGAAATCATGAAAGAATATAACATCTACCATAGAAAATCAACACCCTATCATCCTCAAGCAAATGGACAAGTTGAAGTCACCAACCGAGAGCTAAAAAACATCCTCACCAAAACAATGAGCATGAACAAAAAAGATAGGTCAAAAAAACTCACAGAAGTAGCATGGGAATACAACATTACATGGAAAACTACGACATGGATTACTCCTTTTGAATTAGTCTATGGTAAGAAATCCATGCTCCCTATTGAATTTGAATATCATACATTGAGAAAAACAACTGAATTAGACATGAATTTACAATCAACACAAAGAGAAAGGTTGTGCCAACTAAATGTCTTAGATGAGTACAAGATGCAATCTCTCTTCAACATTGAAGTAATGTAGCAACAAAGAAAAGACTAGCATGACAAGAAGATTAAGTACAACAAGGTCAAATAGGGGGATTGAACTCTGTTATATGACTCTAGGTTTAAGTACTTCAAAGGGAAGTTAATGTCTAGGTGGTTAGGACCCTACATTCTTGAGACATGTTATGATAATGGTCCATTCCAGATCAGAACCATTGATGAGGAAGGAATACCCATACTAGTGAATGGATTCAAATTAAAGATTTACAATAAGCCAGTGACAAAAAAAGAGTTCACAACAACAGTAAGGACACAAAATTTGGATGTGATTGATAGCAACGATGCTCTCAATCCACCCCAATAAAAAAATATGAAGAAAATAGAAAAAAGAGAATAAAAATCCTGGATGAAAACCTCCCAAAGGCAACTAGGAAAGATTTGTGGGTGAAAACCTTCGATGGAGGCAGTCTCGGATCTGAGGAATAAATGAATATATGCACCAAGAAAACATCCCATAGACTTGATGAGGCAAGGCATTGGTGAAAACCAGTGATGGTACTTCTGCCTTGGATATATATATATATATATATATATATATATGTTTTGTTTTGCAGGTACCCAACACTTCATCACTGCAGCCATCTGCACATAAATAAAATCAACAGTAAAAAAAAAACTCAATAAGATAGTAAGTCATTTTCAATTTTCGTTCATCATCCATACATAACATTTTCCATTATCTCCATTCAATTAACCATGATTTTCATTCTCATCATTCATACCACTTTCCATATCCAATAATGTACACTCTACCCCTTTATTTCAATAAAAGCAACATTTCAAGTTATTCTACAGGATCAAGCTACATAACCATGTCTACAAATAATGGTAGGAAATCAAGAGTCAAGATCCACATCCAAAATTCAAGTGTTAATATTATTAAGCAAACCACCTTCTCCAACCATTTTTTCATCAGATACACCTTCAGGATAGAAAAAATCAATTTTTGCATGATACTTTGTATCCTGTAGAAAACATTTAGCATGGTAGAAACAATTCTACTGGATGCTTTGTATCATGTAGAATGATTGGAGACCATGATATTCCAACGCATTATATATCTGATCTTGAGGAGGATGTCAATAGAACCTAAAGAAAAATCACCATTGCAATTACTCTAGCCGCCTGCAAGAAGCAAAATTAATGTGCATGCAAAGGTAAACAAAGGTAACATAACTATCTATCCTCTCAACATTTAATTAAGTTTCATACATATCTATCTATGTTTATTTCATATAGTCAATAATTTATTAAGTCTATATGGTAATAAGAATGAGGACATTCGCATCTTGTCAACGGGGGTGGCCATAACTCATGCCAAATTTTGAATTGGCATGTGGAGACTACATGGTTTAAGTGGTGGTTTGTTGATATGAGTTCGGAAGCATGAAATGAGAAATCATAAAAATATCAATATGATTGTTGTGACAAGACATAAGTCTAATCCGAGATTTGGGGGCACAACTCAGAATTTAAGAGACATTGGAGCACCATTTTGAAATTAGAAGAAAAAATGGGTAATTCAAGTTGTGTGGAAGCAAGAAGACATGCTCGCATGTGAGGAAGGAAAGAAAAACACTCGTAGTTAGAGAATTTGAGGATTCCACAAGAACATAATCGCTTCAGGTAGTTGTGAAACCCTAGGCAAAGAAAGAGCTCTACAATCACAACATTTGCTACAATTATTTCAATCTTTATGATTTTTTAGACTTATGGGTAGTGCTAAAGGCTTTATGGGTTCTTGAACTACAAGAAAATTGCATTGTGTAGAAACCCAATTTTTCTCCCACAATCACAGTCTTGTAGAGCAGTTCTAAAAACAACCTACTCTCCTTGTGTTAAATTCTCAGTTGTTGTCAAAGTGCTTATATTTACAGGACTATGGTCAAATCCTTTCAGCACTAGAGTTTTTGCGAGTCTTTGAAAACACATCCTATAGAATCCTGATTTACATAGTTCCTGTAGAAATATGTTTCTACGAGATCTATTTTTACAGGAATGGTTGTAGAGAAACATACCGACCTAGGAATTGTCAAAAAAACCCTCAGTTTTCCTCTTTTCTCTGAAGCAAAACCCTTGCTGATTTTTTGTTATCACCATGTTTGCCTAAAAGCCAGCTCAATTTGTCATCCTCTCTAAGGAACAGATCAAATTGAACATTCTACAGGAAACTAGTAACTCATCTTTCCTCAACTCATCATCCTTCACAATAATCATGGAAGTTGGATTCAAAAGGAGAGAACCAACAAATCCTCCTAGGGTTTATGATAATCCTGAGATAGTAGAAATTTTTCAAAGATGTGATTCGTTGGGATACTTTGAAAGACTCAGAGGATTTGATGATGAGGTATCCATAGAATTTTCTCAGAATTTTCAGAGTATACAAGAAAATAAATATGTGACCACAATAAGGGGACTAACAATTAGAATTAATGAGGTCTCCATCAACAATATTTCTAGTCTGCCCTTAGGAATCCTTTGGGATAAAGAAGAGAGGCAAGAAGACATTCTTCCTCCAAAATGAGAAACCTGATGAGGATAAAAATGGCATCAAAAGGGAAATTCTTCCTCACCCATGGCCAGAGGTGGCCTATCATATCATCAAATACATCAAATGTGAAGGAAGGATGAGTGTATTCTATGCTTACCACTTTAGATTATTACACCAGCTTAGATATCTTCCAAATCAGGAAGCACATCAAAACTTAAGCATCCCTTACTTCCTCCTCCAATCATTAAAATATATGAGCCTAAAAGTACAGAAAGGAAAACAAGAATTATTATCACATCATGGACTCATCAAGTTGATATTTTTAGACACCCTTAGGAGTTTCAGGCACATAATTTTATGGGAATATTTCATAAATATGGATCAGTGGGCATTTGAAGAGGTTCAGGGAGCTATGAATGAAGAGGAAAAGAAAAAGGGAGAAAAACCTAAGAAAATCATCAGGCCCAAAAGTTCAAAACAACAAAATAAAAAGCATAAGTTAGATGAAAAGACAAGGAAGTGGATGATGTTTTAACTTCTTTAGGAACCCCCACTCTCATCCCCTTGAAAATCACCAGTGCAGAATGGATACAACCTAGAAGAAGGAGGTCCAACAGAATCAAGAATCAAAAGAAGGAAATTCCAGTGTCATCCACTCCACTCACCATCACATTCAAAGTGGAAGAGGTAAAGGACTCTTCTAGTCCATAATTTTCAAAAGAAACAAAGGGGAAAGAACCTCAAGAGACAATTGTGAAAGAAGGGAAACCACTTGAAGGAACCTCTAAAACAAAAACCCCTGTAGAAAAGATCCTCTATCAAACTTTGTTGGAATTAGAGAAGGCTAAGGTTGATGTCATCAAGTGGAGAAGGGTGGTAGAAGATAGTAAAGGAAAACATGAAGATGAGGCTTCTCAAGAATTGGAGTAGCAACAACTCCAACTTATGTAGGAAAAATTCTAAATTATGACTATGCAAAAAGTAAAATGCAACTAGAAGTTGAGAGTGGAGAACTAGAAGCTACAACATCAATTGAACAAGGCAAGAAGAGATCTACATGAGAAGAGTGAATAGGTGGAAATTATGGAAGCTACAATCAAGACATTAGCTAAAGTGTCTATAAAGTTGTTGGAATGCAGACCACCAAATAGGACATATACATTGTTCCTAAAAGAATAGTGGCACAAGAATCAGATTGCACACTTGGCTAAATTTATGAAATTCAACCTTGATACCCCCAAAGATTTCCTAGATGCATATCAGGGCTGTAATATGGAGGAAAGAGCTAAATTGTATGAATTTTATATAAATAACCTCATCTTGTCACACCCTTACAATTTGAATCTCAATCCATATGTGGGGGATGTCCAATTGATGTCCTTTGCATCATGGATAAGCCATGAGGAAATGAGGGCAAAGGAATTCAAGAAGAATCTCAAACACCTTTGTGGATCAGAGTTGAGGCTGCCAAGCTTAGAGATGTCATAAATAGTCATCATAGTCTCTCTTTGGATGGGGATGTAGCTCTAGGATGAACAACCAAGCAAATGGAAGCAATAATCCATCTTGATGACTCACTCAGATTATTGGGAGAAGCAATAGAGACCTACCATAGAAAATGACACTTTGTGCCTCATGATTTGCAAATCAAATAACCTTATTCCCCCAATACCTTGCAAATTTCCCTTTTAAGGACACCCTAGTACAAAGAAACTTTAAGGAAAATGAGGACTAAATGGATTGGGTTAAGGATGAGCCCTCCACTCCTTCTCCCTGTAGCACCTATTCTTGATCTCAATTCAGAAAATGAAGAAAAAGAATGGTCCATAATTGTAAAGGATAAAGGATACCATGAACAACAAGTTATCACCATATATGTGGCCTAGGATATGAGGCAAGAGTTCAGTAAGTCGCATCAAGATAATGAACAACAAAATTTTGTTGAGTAGCAATAGGGTGATGAACAATAGGAAAATGTTGAACAACAACCTCCTAGTGAACAACAACAGGGTGTAGGGCAACAACAACAGTAGTAGGAGCAAATGAAAAATTTTTGTTGCACAAAGGGTGTGCAAATTTTCAATGGGAGGTGATGATGACCCTCATTATTTTCCATTCCAAAGGCTCATCTTTGGCACATTTTTCCACCATAAAATGACTTTATATTTTCTTTTGACCATATTTAATAGTAATTCATGGGTATTTTGCATGTTGCTTAATGAATGTCTGTTGAGGTGGATTTTTGTGTATAATGTACCTTTTTACTCTAATGTTTTTGTCAAAATACATGTATTCCACCAACCAAGTCAAACTTCAGGAGTAAGGGGTGCCAAGACCCTAGAAACAGGGGATTTTGTCTCCCTCAAAGAGATGTCAGTCGAAGATCAAGGGAAATTGTCCCTACCTACCTCCAAGAGTGTGATTTGTGCATTAATAACCACTTTTGATCGGCGAGAGTTGAATATACAGGTGTAAAGGGATGATATCCCTCATTTACTCATTATCTCCTTGATTTGGGAAGGGATGTCAAACTCTCTAGCTATATATAGACCTCTAGTTTAGGAGAGAAAGGGGGGAGATGCAGAGAATTTTTGGAGAACGTATTGTATGAAGATAATGTGAAGACTTTTGTTGAGAACTCAGAGCATTCCTGCTCTTGATGTATTACTGATATTTATGAAATAAATATGGTTTTGTTTTCAATCCATTAAAGTTTATTTTAGGCTCATTGTGCTCCTTGGGTAGGGCCATGTTATCGCACAATCTGTACTTGCCCAAATCCCAAGGCAAGTGGATGCAATATTGGCGTAACATGAAGTGACCTATCATTGTCACATTAATAGGAAACCCCTTTATATTTATGAGCATATCACGTTAGGCCCCTAAGGTGGAATGTTAGGCCTCAAATGTAGAACGTTTGGCCTCTAAAGGCCCTGAATGCTGCCACACGTGCCAACTAGCACACAATTTCCCTCATAAATGAAAACCTTGATTGGATGACGTCTAGGGTCAAATGATGATGTCATGGGATCTCAAGGGTCAACGTCCTGGTGGAAAGGAAAGACCCCCCTGGGTCTAGGCCTCCCAAAGTGTCTTGAGGGAAACCTCCTTATTTATTCATGGTGCAAACCTATGGTGTCTCTCTGCCCTTGGTTGGGGTCACAATATCCATCCGTGGGATTTCAGCGCCATGGAGGTCTAAGCTAATCATTCCCCCATATGTACCTATCCACCGAGAAAATCCCTACATCAACAACAAGTACGCCCTCCAGGGGTTCATAAGTCATAGGGATCATAACAATGTCAATCACATCTAATAATAAAATTACCCAAACATGTGCATCAAACCCCCTTTATCCAGACAAATTCTCAAAGACATTATGCAATTTAACAAGTCAAGTCTGGAGAGGGTCTCAAGATGTCCTATTGGGCTAATCCTCCTTATGTTCAGGGTGTTTCCCAAGTGAGAGCCAATCTAGGTCATGTAAGTGTGTGTTAGGTGACATGGGAAGTATTTGGGCATAGGGTGCAGTGATAAAAGGTAAATGTAGGTCTTACCTATGGGTGCCTCTGTAGAGGGTGAGTTGCACCTTATCATGGATGTCATTGTTTCCTAGCCCATTCAATGCCTTTTATTCTTAGTCTTATTTCTTTTTCTTTTGTGCTTCGAGGGAAGAGTTGAGAGACATTGTCCTGGCTTGGTGACCAGAGGCGACAACGTTACCCACAAGCATTTCACGGAGATGAGATGGTTGGCTCATGATGAGACCCCCTTTCTCTTGGCTATGCCATTAAGAGCCACTACCCTGGTTTGGTGACCAGATAGATGGTAGTGTCATACTGCTACATGCCCATGGTCCTAATAGGTCGACTCATGATGAGAGATCTCATCCACCAACTAATACCTTGAGTGTTTATTTATCTTATGGGTTCCCTTTTATTACTGAGAATTTTTTTACTTCTTTCTCGAGAATCCATGGGCAAAGCATCTCAAAGGTTTCATTTTGGATTTTAACTCTTTTCAACTAATTTTACCCTCTAGGCCTTTAGTGCCTTCTTCCCACAAGGCAAGGTACAACCCTTCCTAGTGTGGCAAACCCAATGCCCGAACAAAGGTAGGGGGGGAAATGAGAGGAGTAAGGATGGAAAGTGGTAAGTGTGGGGGAATGGACGATGAAATTTCATAGACCCACCCAGTGGAAACCCATCCTAAAGGGAGATCAACTTACTAGGGCATCATTATTGAAATATTGTAACTGCAAAGAGTATTCTATTTATTATTGAGTCATTTACTTATAGATCAATCCCCTTTTGTGGATTGATCATTTCGGGGCTTATGTATGACCATATTCCCTTTTGTGGATTGGTTAAACCCTAATTATATCATGCTAATTAAGAAGTCGACCCCCAGGCCTAATTAAAGTGGTTATAACCACTAAGTGAAGAGGTCGGCCCTACTTGATGAAGAGACACATCCCTAGTGCCTACCAACTGGTATAAATAAGTGAGGAGTGTTCATCATTTTCACACTCACTCAAGTCACTCATCTAGTGCACAAGTTTGAAGGAAGTTGCAGTTGTTGGTAGAAGAAGAAGAGAGAGAAGTGCATTGCTGATTGTTGGATATTCTCTAGTGTTTGGTTTATTATCTTGGCATTGTATTGGCAATTTATATTAAGGAAGTTTTTGATGGGTTTTCTCCCCCATGAGGGTTTCCCAGGATAAATGATGTTTACCTTATGATTGTGTATATTTCAGTGATCCTACTTATGCTGTTATTGTGTAGTAAATTGAAAAGAACTTAATAGCTTCTCTAAATTTAACATGGTTTCAGAGCTTGACTTAATAGAGAACCTTTCACTGGGTAACAAAAAACGTCATTGTTGTCGTACAAGAAAATTAGGGTCTTTTATTGGAAGAGAATTTTAGCCTAAAAGTTATCTAGGGAAGTGTGCCATAGCCTAGAAAACTCATTGGCACCTTGAGTGCACGTTTTCAGTGGCTAGAGCCTTTGGAAAGTGAAACCCTAGTTTTTGGCTGGTACCAGAAAACCAGGAAACCAGAACCAATACCAAAAGTACAAGTTCAAAATGGTGCAAGTCAAGTTTTAAGGGGTAAAACTTGAAATTTTTGAAATCAGACTACTCCAGCCTACTTGCCTCAGCCCATCGCATCTAGTCCCTGGATTAGAATTCCATAATTTGAATGTTGAAAAATTAGGGTTCCTCATAAAACCCTAAGTTGATGTTGTAGTTGCAGTTACAGTTGTAGTGCCAGTTGCAGTTGTAGTACCAATTGCAATAACAGTTATAGTGCCAGTTGCTATTGCAGTACCAATTGCAATTATAGTTGTAGTACCAATTGCAGTTACAGTTGTAGTACCAGTTGCAGTTGCAGTTGCAATTACAATGCCAGTTCCTTCATGTCAGTCGTAGCTCCAGTTGTAGTGCCAACACTAGTTGTAGTGCTAGCACTAGTTGTAGTACCAGTTGCCGTGAATTTTTTTGTGAAGTGTTGGGACTGTTGTGTTATTTTCCTAGTGCACCTTACCCTAGCAAGATATTGTCAGAGGTATGTACTTACATGTGTTTAAAATGCATTATTCTAAAGGGTACTTGTAGGATAAGGGATATTTTGTCATAGATCCAGAAGGATCTCAGATCCAACACATTCAGAGGAATAATGCACCTCAGGTCTAATCATTTTATATGCATCTATTCATTATGACATTATCTTGACATCTAGGTTGTATGTTGAAGTTATGAACATCATACTAACCCTTGGTCAAATTAAAGATAAGGTATTAGATTGAGATTAGAGTTTATTCTCTAACTTAGATTTCTATCAAGATAACATATTGTCTTAGTACAGAGGTTACTCTCCTTATCCTGAATCAATCTCTATCCTCTGTGATCAGAACTCACTTTTTCTTTCAATCCTTCCTCAGAATCGAGAGTTTTCGCTCTCGTCTCTACATTCTTCGCAGACCCTCTCCTTGCCCACACCGCACTTCCATTCTTTCCTTCCTCAGTAAGATTGTGTGTGGCTCAAAATCAAAGTTCGTGGCCAGGTCGGGAAACCTTACAGATGGGCGGTCTACCCCATCCCCTCATTAAATATTGAGGAGGCCTTCCCACCTACCAACCTAAATGTAATTCATTTCAGGTCAGAGGGTTGTTCTGATCCTGAGAAATTAAAACCAACATAGTACTGGTTCGATGGAGGTTAACACAACCATTCCAAGTCCCCTCCACTGTCTTTTCATTAGCAATCGTGGTCTCTCTTAGCACATCCCCTTCTCAACAATCATGCAACACGTTTCCACTATCTATTAAAATACTAGGATTTGCATTCATCGACCTTCATACAAAGGTCCACCAAATCAAACATTCACACTTTGAATTTACCATAGTTCCTAGCCAATAAAGTTATATTTACAGACTGGTGGAAACATGATGTTACAATTCCCTCCCCCTTAAATGAATCATCGTCCTCAATGATCTGTCTATCAACATCATATGTATGTACAGAAGTAAACAAAATTGGATATGCTTGTTTCATGGCATCTTCCATTTCCCACTTAGCCTCATCTGGGCCAAAGTGTTTCCATTTCACCTTGTCTTGTGCAATGGTTTGGTTCCTGAGTGATGTTTCCTTCCTATCTAGTATGCATTGGGGTTCTAGCAGGAATTATCCCTCTAGTTCCACCTGGATCACAAACTAGTCAATTATATGATTAGCATCATGTACATATTTCCTCAATAATGAAACATGGAAAACATTATGTGCCTTTACTGTGGGAGGAAATTGTAATATACCAGATATAAAAAGTATGCAGAACATAAATAAAATGCTAGTAATGGTAGAATATCATCAATATAACCAAAACAATCACCACAATAGCACTGAAATGATATAAGAACAACAACAGAAATAACACTTTGATTCTGAAAGCAATGTTCAAAGGCCTCTTTGAGGGGGCAACCTCTAGTTGAGTAGTGCTCTATTAGAATATTATCCAAGCTAGGGTTCTCATACCCTCGAATCCTATTTATACTAAGTATGTCTATTAAAAGAAGCATCTAGAGGAAGATCCTTCTAGAAGAAGAAGCTTCTATTAGGTCTTCTTACATCCGCCTTCTTCTATTTTATTGACAGACCTTATTAATATTGACCTTTATTACATCCGAATATATTGTTCTACCTATGTGTGGGTTAGGACCCTCATGTACGCCCCCTTAAAAAAAACCTTGTTCTCAAGGCTTGAGATGAGAAAATTGTTGAAGAATGGTAGTTGGTTCCAAAGTGGCATCTGCTGGAGTTGTATCTTTCCACTGGAATAGCACTTCCTTGGTGGTCCTATGATGTAGGTGACGGTCACGCTGGTCCAAAACTACTTCTGGCTGTAGCCAAATGGATCCTTCTTCAACTAACTCGGGAAGGTTGGTTTGAATTTGGCACTTATCTCCAATCACCTTCTTTAAGCATGAAACATGAAAAACAAGATGTAGATTCGAATGGTTGGGTAAAGCTAACTGATAGGCTACTTGTCCCACACGCTTGAGAATGATATAAGGACCATAAAATTTGGGCGCTAGCTTCTGAAAATGCTTGGCCTTGAGGGAAGTTTGTTTGTAAGGTTGCAGTCGAAGAAACACTTGATCCCCTTCTACAAATTGATGTTCAAAGTGACCTTGATCTGCTTGTTGATTCATACAATTTTGTGCCATGACCAAATTTTCTTTGAGGGTACGGAGAATAGCCTCTCGAGATATAAGAGTTTGGTCAACCGCCTGGACCTTCGAGGCACCTAGTAAGTATGAGAGAACTGAAGGTGGCTTCTATCCACATACTACTTCAAAAGGAGTCATGCATGTAGTTGTATGGTATGAAGTGTTGTACCACCATTCAACTAGGGGTAACCATTGAGTCCATTGATTTTTCTTTTTCGAGGCAAAAAACCTCAAATATGTTTGCAAACACTTGTTGACAACTTCCATTTGGCCATCAGTCTGGGGATGATAAGCTGTGCTTAGATGAAATTCAGTGCCTTGTATCTTGAACAGTTCTTTCCAAAAATTGCTTGTGAAAGTTGGGTCGTGATCAGAAACAATAGAGTGCGGCATGCCATGAAGCTTGAAGACCTGATCCATGAAATTTTGATCCACCGTGGATGCTGTAAATGAGTGTTGAAAGGCGCATAAATGAGCATACTTGGAAAGGCGATCAACAACCACCATGATGACTGATTTATTTCCCGATTTGGGTAAGCTGGTAATAAAATCCATATAGATGTCCTTCCAAATAGCAGGTGGAATTGGGAGTGGTTGTAGTGTGCCCAGAGATTTGACTGTTTCCCCCTTACTGCATTGACACACATCACATTCAATGACAAAATTATGAATGTCCTATTTCATACCATCCTAGAAAAAGGAATGTTTGACCCTGTCATAGGTTTTGGTGAACCCGGAGTGCCCTGCTGTGGGTGTAGCATGAAGCTCAGAAACTATCATGGATTTAAGATTTGATTGTTTACTTAAATACAAATGGACTTTGTATCAAAGTTCATCATGGAGCCAAGAGTACCCTGGGGAAGCTGGAGCATTGGACTGCAATTTTTGGATTAGCTATGAACTTTTGGGATCTTGTAGCCATTCCTAGCAAATGGCTTGGAGCCAATCTGGTACAATGAATGAAAGAGAAAAAAGGGATCCTTCATCTTCATATTTGCGGGAAAGTGAATCTGCAACCACATTGTCTTTGACTTTCTTGTAAATGATCTCATAATCATATCCAAAGAGCTTAGTCACCCATTTTTTTTGTTCTAGGGAGGAAATGCGTTGTTCTAGAAAATACTTGAGGCTTTAATGGTCTATCTTAATTTGGAAACGTTGAACCAATAGATAAGGGCGCCATAGATCAATGGCATGCAAAATAGCCAACATTTCCTTTTCATAGATGGATTTGCCCAGATTTATTTTAGATAATTGCTTGTTGGTAAAGGCCAAAGGTCGACCCTCTTGCATAAGGACCACACCAATTCCTTTCCCTGCGACATCACATTCCAACACAAAGGTCTTTGTGAAATCGGGAAGGGCAAGGATTGAAGTGGTCCACATGGCCATTTTCAAGGTTTGAAAAGCTTGAGCAGCAACTAGAGTCCAAGTGAAAGAGTTCTTTTTGAGGAGAGTAGTGAGAGGTGCTGCAATCTTCCCATAATTCTTAACAAACTTACGATAGTACCTTGTTAAGACCATAAATCCACACAAGCTCTTAAGAGTCTTTGGGTGAGGCCAGTCTTGCATAGCTTCAATCTTTTTAGGATTCACCTTGACACCATCCTTTCCAACCAGATGACCCAAGTATTCTACTTCTGAGGTGCCAAAAGCACATTTAGATTGTTTCAGGAAAAGTTGGTGCTAAGAGAGTAGATGTAGAACTTGATCCACATGAGCAAGATGGTCTGTCCAGGTTTTGCTATAGATGAGGATATCATCAAAGAAAACTAAGAAAAAATGGTGGAGAAAATGACGGAAGACACGATTCATGAGGCTTTGGAAGGTGGATGGGCATTACACAAGCCAAAGGGCATGACCAAAAAATCATAGTGGCCCTCATGAGTTCTAAAGGAAGTCTTGGGAATGTCTACCTCTTTCATATGTATCTAGTGGTAGCCCGAACGAAGATCAAGTTTAATGAAGAATTGGGCGCCACACAATTCATCCAGGAGGTCATCAATGACATGAATGGGGAATTTGTCTATGATGGTAAGTTTGTTGAGGGAACAGAAGTCAGGACACATTCACCAAGAAACTTATTTCTTCAGGACCATGACCACAGGAGAAGAGTAGGGGCTTGTAATAGGGCAGATAACGCCTGCATTAAGGAGTTCCTAGACCATTTTCTCAATTTCATTTTTTTGGGAAAAGGGGTGACGATATGGACGAATATTGGGAGGAAGGCTTCCGAGTACAAGGGGAATGGAATGATCATGCAGACCATGGGAAGGAGGGAGTCCTTAGGGAGTGGAAAAGACCAATTGATGTTTAGAAAGGATGGCTTGGAGGTCTTGCGGGACTAAGGGTGTCTCTGTTGCTTGTACGGAATGGAGTTGGGAGATAACACCAGAATGACCTTTTTTTAGCAGCTTTTCCATGTGATGGGAACTAATGATCTCAAGTGATCTGACGGTGATGACTTGGAACTTATATTGCTGGCCCTCCTAGTTGAATTGCATGGTTAAGTCTTTAAAATTCATGAGAATGGGACCCAAAGTCCTTAGCCAGTCTGCACCCAACACAATGTCACAACCTCCCATGTCGATAGAAAACATATGGGATTTCAGGTGGTAGTCACCAATTTGGAGACACACATTTTCATGCCCTCCACATTTCATGGAACCACCATTGGCAATCATGATTTGGAAATTATTGACGACATGGATGTAGGAATGAGTTTCTTGGGCAATGCAGCGATGAATAAAATTATGGGTGCTACCACTATCAACCAGAATGATGACCTTCCGATGCTTGATGTAACCTATTAGCTTGAGGGTTTGGGGAGCGGAGAAACCAGTGAGAGCATTGAGGGAAATGATCGGTTCTACTTCAGGAGGGTCCGAGGGAGGGGTTATGTCAGTGGATTCAAGTGACTCCGACACAAGGGGAGTTTCTACATCCTCTTCCGAAATATCCTCTAAGATGGCCATAAAAATCTTTTGTTCTTTACACTTGTGGCCCAGGAAATATTTGTCATCACAGTTATAACAAAGGCCTTTGAGTTGGCATTAAACCATTTAAGCCATGGTCAATCTTTGGATATTTAGTGGAGCAGAGGGAGTAGTGGGATTTACTGGTTTAGGGCGAGGGATAAAGGAGGGTTTTTGGTTTTGAGAAGATACAAATTGTTGTGCTTCTTTAGATATTTTAGTAGCATCCACCCAAATCTGAGGCCGATACATGAGGACATGGGCCCGAATCTCATCCTTGAGGCCGCTGATAAAACACTCTTGGAAAAAGGCATCAGACATGACCTCTGTTCTAAAAACTAGGCGCTCAAAGGAAGCTATAAAGTCTTCCACTGTGCCTAATTGTTTCAACTTTTTCAAATGGACCAAATGGTTGGTGTCAGTGTCAAAGCATCCATAAAGCTCTGCCACAAAGTGTGTCCAAGCAATATACCCTTGACGAGAAGTTTTTCTCCATTTCCACCATTGCCAACGATCTTGATCTAGATGGAGAACACCATACCAGAGTTTGGCCAAGTCATATGTAATGTCGTATAAAGAGAAATAATGTTCCATTTGGGTTACCCAACCAGTGTTGTCCGAGCCATCAAATTTGGTCACATCCACCCGCGTAAGGCGTATGCCACGTTGAAAGTGATGGTTCTGGAAGTTATGGGAATGAGAGGAATGGTCACCTTCAGTATGTGGAGGTGAGGAAGAGGAAGGGTTATCTGTAGGGATATGCAGTTTGGTGCAGATTTCCTCCATTGAGGACTGCATGGTTGTATTGATGGCGACAACATTAACACTGAGTTGTTTCACTTCTTGTTGGCTCTCGATGAGAGCATATTGCAAGGCGTTGAAGCAAGATTCCAAGTCTTGGCTATGGGTATGGGCCATGAGGATTTTGGGGGAACTGAAAAAGGGGCGAGCGGGGTCAATTTTTTTTTCCGAAAAATGATATGGATGAATGTGATAAGGATGAAGAGATGAATCCAATTGAATAGGTCTCAAATAATGGTGAAAAACTTTCCAGACCTTTTTTTTTTTTTTTTACACTTGCGGAGTTATACTTCGGTTTGAAGAATACTACAGTGATGAAATGCCCAAATGCTTAACCAGGAAGAAATGTGTAGTGATTTGGCAACCCAAACACAGTTGCACGGCAATAAATCTTGTCTATTTTAATTTTTTTATGTTTATGTCCCCAAGGGTTAGGTATTCAAGGGTTCTACAGACAAAGGTTTTCCCTATGCTATAGCTCTCTGATATACGTGCAGGGTTCAACAATAGTACTTGACCCAATATCTCAGGGCACTAACTAAGGAGGATAGACCATACCCTTAGCCGTACTACCCAACTACCCAGGTACTAGAGAGTATCTTCCTGAGTGTTGTTCTTGATGACACTATAGTAGTCAGGTGGTCGATCGGTTTATCTAAAGAGGGATTTAGGTAATCTAGGTCGATCCGTACACAGGTATTGTCTGATGTTCTACCACTCGAAGGGGTACCAACAGGGGTTACAAGGGAGGACAACATATGCGCACTTAAGAACTACTTGTATTTCCTGCATGTATGAATCCCTCAACCACGGGTTTATGCCTGTAACGATAGATCTCTGTGGCTTAAAGACGCTGGAATACATCTCTACCCTAAAAAAAAATTTAACCCACACTTTCTATCGAGGAAAGTTCTCTGATACCACTTGTAATATACCAGATATAAAAAGTATGCAAAACTAAAATAAAATGCTAGTAATGTCAGAATAACAACAATATAACCAGAACAATCACCACAATAGCACTGAAATGATATAAGAACAACAAAAAAAATAGCACTTTGATTCTAAAAGCAATGTTCACAGGCCTCTTCGAGGGGGCAACCTCCAGTTGAGCATCACTCTATTACAATATTATCCAAGCTAGGGTTCTCATACCATCGACTCCTGTTTATACTAAATATTTCTATTAATAGAAGCATCTAGAGGAAGATCCTTCTAGAAGCGAAAGATTCTATTAGGTCTTCTTACATCTGCCTTATTCTATTTTATTGAAGGGCCTTATTAATATTGGCCTTTATTACATCCAAATATATTATTCTACCTATGTGCGGGTTAGGACCCTAACATAAGTGTTATCCTATAGGCTACAGGTCCCACTCTATCTAAGACTTCAAAGGGTCCACAATATCGAGGTGTCAACTTGGCATAGTATCCCACTCTCAGAGAACTCTTCTGGGGTCTAACTCTGAGATAGACATGGTCTCTGGCTTTGAACTCTCAGGGAGTTCTCTTTCTGTTGGCATAACTTTTCCGTCGGTCCTGAGAAATTTTCAGATTTTTCCTTATCTACACTACTTGTTGTTCCATTTCTTTCAGCATGTCGGGTCCAATTGTAATTCTGTCCACTAGATTACACCACCTAATTGGAATCTTGCACTGTCTACCATAGAGGACTTCAAAAGGGTTCATCTTCAAGGATTATTGATAACATTTGTTGTAGGCAAACTCTACCAATGGTAGGTAGTCTTCCCACTTCTTAGGCTGATGCATTACATGCATCCTTAGCATTTCCTCTACTATTTGGTTCACTCTTTCTGTCTGTCCATCAATTTGAGGGTGATAAGCTATGTTGAATAATAGTTTTGTCTCCAGACTAACCATTAGGGATTTCCAAAATTTTGAAGTGAACTTGGTATCTCGGTCAGATACAATTTCCTTGGGCATGCCATGCAGTCTAAATATCTCCTTCATGAATATTTTGACAATATCTATGGCCTTGCAAGTTGATTTGACAGGAATGAAATGAGTAGACTTACTTAGTTTTTCCACCACGACCATGATGGCATCATTTTTCTTCGTTGACTTTGGTAATCCGGTGATGAAATCCATGGAGATGGTTTCCCATTTCCATTCTGGGATCGATAGGGGTTGTAATAATCCTATTGGATGTCGGTGCTCTTCCTTAACTTGCTAGCATTCTAGGCACATAGCTAGATAGTTAGCTATGTCCTTCTTTGACCTAGGCCAATAAAATTGTTTCTTAGTGGTCGTGATCATCTTCTGATATCCTGGGTGACTAGTATATGGTCTCTTATGCAGTTCATCCATTATGAACCTCTTCAAGTCATTACAGTTCGGAATATACAATCTATTTTTGTAAGTTAGCAGACCTTCCTCGAGCATTTGGTAGCCTTCATACTTTAGTCCTATAGGCTCTTGTCTTAGGTATGAGGTCACGGTCTTGAAGAATGCATCTATCTTTTGTGCATTTTTGAATCTTTCCCTGACATCCATTTCACAGGTGCTTACTGCTACTAGAGGAATTGTTTTTATACTTCTGCTAAGGGCATCAACCACCCTATTTTCCTTTCCTTTGATGTGATTGATTTTGAAATCAAACTAACTAAGAAGATCCATCCACCTAGATTTCCTAGCATTGAGCTTTGGTTGATCAAACAGGTGCCTAAACCCATAATGGTCTGTCATAAGAAAAAATCTCCTTCCTAGGAGGTAGTGCCTCCACATTTTTAAAGCATGTACTATGGCAGCCAACTCTAGGTCATGGGTCACATAATTGATCTCATGCTCATTTAATTTCTGGGACGCATAGCAAATTACACGTCCCTCTTGCATAAGGAATCCTCCGAGTCCTTCCTTGCAGGCATTTGTACACATGAGGAAATCATTATCCGGGTCTGCAATCTTCAGCACGGTTGCATGGGTTAGGAGGTATTTCAGTTCCTGAAATCTTTCTTTACATTTTGATGTCCAAATGAATTTGAACCCCTTTTTTTGAAGGGTAGTGATTGGACCGCCAATATTGGAAAATCCTTTTATGAGCCTTCTATAGTATCCTGCTAAGCCCATGAAGGATCTGATGTCTGATACATCCTTTGGGGTAGGCCATTCCATAATAGATCTGATCATATCGAGGTCCACTACCACCCCTTCTTTATAAATGACCTGGCCTAAATAATGGACTTGCTTCTGAAAGAAGTCACACTTGCTAAACTTAGCGTAGAGATTATGCTCTTTTAGTACTTGAAGTACAAGTCTAAGATGTTCTTCGTGCTCCTCCCTGTTCTTGTAGTATATTATGATATCATCAATGAAAACCAATACAAATTTGTCCAAAAATTTGCTGAGTACATTATTCATCAAGCACATAAAAGTGGTAGGGGAATTGGTTAACCCAAATGGCACCACCACGAATTCATAGTGACCATACCTCATTCTAAAGACTATTTTTTGGATGCCTTCATCCTTAATCCAGACTTGGTGGTATCCAGTCCTTAAGTCAATCTTCGAGAAGATGGAAGCACCTCCCAATTGGTCGAACAGATCATTGATTATTGGTAAGGGGTACTTGTTCTTTATGGTTGTCTTATTAAGTTGTTTGTAATCTATGCACAATTAGAGTGTGCCATCTTTCGTTTTCACAAACAAGATGGGTGCTCCCCACGGAGATACATTGGGTCATATGTAGCCTTTTTCCATCATCTCCTTTAGCTGTAGCTTGAGCGCAACCAACTCTGACATGCTCATCCTATATGGCGTTCTATATGCCGGTACTGTTCCTGGTGTAATCTCTATCGAGAAATCAATATCCCTTCTCAGAGGTAGACCTGGTGCTTCTTCAGGGAACACATCCTTGTATTCTCTTAATATGGGGTGGTCCTCTAGGTTTGGTTTGTCATCCTCAATGGATTCCAACACCTTTATTGCATATAAGGAACACCCTTTTCTGCAATACTTCTTCATTTGAAGGGTCGATATTTGTCTCACTAAGAGAGGCTTTTGAATCCCTTGGAGGGTCATCGTTCTCCCTTCTTCATTTACACATTCTAAAGTTTTATGATAACAATCCACTTTAGTTTTATAAGCAACCAACCAATCCATACCAATCAACAATTCATACGAACCTAGAAGAAGTACGTTAAGGGTTGCTCGGGTGGGAAATCCACCCATGATGAATTGACAAGATGGTATGGCCTCTGCCACCTTTCTTTTGGTCCCAATAGCTAGTTGCACCAACCACGGTTTAACATGTCTAACTGGTTGCAGTTTACACTAATCAACAACCTAAGGGGCCACATAACTCAAATTAGAACCTGGATCAATTAAAATAGAAACTAGATGGTTGGCAATCATACCTTCCAGTTCCACTACTGAAGCTTGGTGGTCAGCTTGATTATTGTCCAAGGCTGCATAGATTTGTGGTATGCTCCTAGCCACATCATTGATGGCGGTAGCTTCTTGGATATTGTAGACTCTCTTACTGTTCTATTGTCTATGTGGGTAGTCCATCAATTTATGAAATTCTCCACAACCCCAACATTTTAAGGGTTCCTTCTTGAGGTTGTCGGTCCTCATTGGGACTGTCCTAAAAGGTTTATTTCCACTTTGAGAGGGGGAATTTTGTTGATATACACTTCTAGCAAGAAGGCTCCCTCTAGAATCTTTTCCATAGTTCTTAAATCTTGAGGATTTAAACCCTTTCTTCTGGAATCCCGAACTATTCTTCTTCTTCCAGTCCTCATGGGGTCTTGTCTTACTCCCAAACTGTTCATAACAATACCTTTCCTTCCAGATAGCTTATTCTAAGGTCTTTGGTTCATCGAACTCAATCCTATCCCAGTAGGTCTGAGTTAACCCACTAATGAACTGCTGCATTTTTTGTTTTTCGTCTTTTATGTAGGGTACATACCTCAGTAGTTCAAGGAATTTATTGACAAATTCATCTATGGTGAGCTGCCCCAACCGGAGCTCATGGAATTCCTTAGTTTTCCCATCCATGTATTTTTCTGACAGACACTACTTCCTGAAGTATTTCTCAAATTGTTTCCATAACAAGTCCTTCTCATGGAATCCTTTCACATTCCTAAGGTCTTCCCACCAGATGGAAGCCTTTCCATTCAGGTTGAAGATGGCTATCCGAGCCTTCAATTTTTCAAATTAGTCATGGACTCTGAAACACTTCTTTAAACCAAGCAACCAAGCTTTCGCCTCTTCTCCTTTCTTAATCTCTTTGTTGAAAGAGGGTGGTTTGGATTTCTTGAACTCTTCATGACTATGGGTTTTGGAATGCTTCCATTTCTTTCCTTTCCTGTGAGGATGCGAGTCGGCCCTGCTACTAGAACATCCTTCGGAGTTGTCAGCTTCCTTTCTAGAGGAATCTACTGATGAGTTTCCCATGCTTCCAGGTTGGACCTTCTTCACGGTACTTCTCCCAGTGGGGTCACTTAGGGAGTCATGTTTTCGGATCTCAGGTGGACTTTGACTTCTCTTCTTGTGTTGTCGGTCCATATGATTGGTTGTGGGTTCATGCTACAATTTCCTCTGTATGTGAGATAAGCTTTGTAGCAAGACTGCATTGACTTCTATTTGTTTCTCTTGCTCCTTTATCAATCTCTCATTGTCAACCTTGAAAATCTGTAACTCAGCCCTGAGGCTCCTTATAGTTTCAGCCAGATCTGGAGGGGTTTCCACAACCCTCCTTTCATCATATTATTTGTCTCTATTGTGGGAGATATCCCCCCTTCATGACACGTCACCATCCTTTAGTCTTGGATTTTTCCCATGATTCACTGACTGCTCAAGTGTTGAAAAAACACTTATTGTTAGCTAACAATATATTATTTTATGAACAATACACGGTTCAATTTATTAAATGGATACACAGTAGAAATTTTCACTCTTTTCTTTAATAACATTTTTTTTTTAACCAGACTTTTAAGAAAGAGGAAAGATAGGGTTTCACTCCTTTAAAAGTACTCCAAATAGCGTTGTAAAGTGACTCATCCATAATCCCATGAAGGCCAAGTGTTGTAACCATGCTCTGATACCATTTTGTCACATACCCACAACGGGGCATAAATAAATTTTTCTTTTTCTTAACTTTCTTTAGTTTCCACTTTCTTTTGTTGCAGGTTCTTCCAATCCGCGACTCTTTCCTGAGCCCCATTTTTGAAGGGTTTCAGCAATAGGTTCTATCTTTCCATGTTATCCCCTTCCTTCCTATGTCCTCAAGCTATGACCACACTCTCCTGTGACCCAATGGTCCTAATCTCCTCTCTCTCGAATCGAGATCTCACGTTTCATGACTTTGCAAGTTGGCTTACCTTTGTTTCCCCAATTCTTGATTTCCCGATATTTGTTTTCTAGATGAATGGTCTGGATCCCTCCTTTGATCAATTACTATGATCCTTTTGTGAACTTTGACTTCGCAAGTTGCGAGTTAGTGAAATGTTGATTTCTCTCCATGCGTCCCTTCTTGATGGACGATTAGGATCAAATCATGGCTTCACGTATCAGGTATTTGGATGTGAGTCAACCCTGACTCTTTCGATCCCCAAAATCCCATTGGCATTAGATCAACGGTCCACAATCTCCCATGATACGATGGTCCAGATCCTTTCTCATGAATCAGGTCTTTCCCGATCCTCGATTTCCCAAAATTCACCTGCGTCAAATCAACGGTTCACAATCCTCTATGATCCAACGACTGTGATTAAATCATGAGTTCATGTTTCACGATTTGTCACAGTTCTTACCTTTGAATTTCCTGATGTGCGAGTCAGCGAAATGTTGATCTTCCTACACGTATCCTTTCCAACACCAATGACTAAGATCAACTCTACTCTTTCCCTTGCAAATATTCTGAAGTCCGAATCCTTGAACTCTCGGATCTGCTGCCATTTGTCTACCCTAACAATGGATGGTTCTGATGATTTTAGAACTTCGGGATTTGCCAAAGTCCATTCTCTTGTATACTTTCGAAGGGTTTAACCCTCATGCACCTTTCCTGGATCCATTGACTGTTGGTCCTCGCACTCAGATCTGAAGGCCCAGATTCGATCTCCTCATGCACGCTCTTCTAATTGTCTGGATATGAATTCCCACGGTCCATATCTCTAATAATGCTCAATCCAACGGTCACTGGTGCTCCTCTTCCTAAGATTTCACTTTCTTCTCTGACTTGGAATATTTTAGATGTTCTGAAGGCCTCGACCCTCGATCTACGTCCCATGAACCCTGATATATGGGTCTCTACTTGTTGTTGGGAAAAATACCCTATGGACTAGCAAACTAGGGTCAGACTTGCATGCAGATTTTGACCGTAAAGAAATTACTTTTTAACCTACCACCCAAAACTTAAACCCTTCTTTCACAATACATACATGGAAAGGAACTACCAACCTTGTTACTGATGTTTGGTGTAGATCCTCCATTGCGCTTTTGTTCGTTTGCTGGTGCTGCTCCTTCAAACGATAACCTGCAATCAAAAAAAACAACGATGCATGCACACTACTTTTCTACTTGAGGGTTAGAAATTAAGCACAAATTAAGCAAATCATAGATAACTCATGCATTGGGACGGAAAAAATATTCTTTTATTATTTTCAAAATGAATCAACTTACAATCAAAGTCGAGACTGGCCACTGCTCCTTGATCCTGATCCTGGGCTCCTCCTCCTCTTTTGTCCTCCAACTGCTTTGCATTAATTCTCCTTTGGCTTGGGAAAGGCTAAAGGGTTGGGACAATGAATTCGGAAAATGGGCAGAGTTTCCTCGCTATATTCTTCCTCCTCCAAATGGTACCCCTAACCCTTATTTTATAGGCTAGAAGGAGATAGGGTTTTGGATGAACTCTCAGCCATGCATGGCCAGGAGTTTCAGTTAACTAACCCGTAGCTTTTTGTCCCATCGGCAACTTTCCTATTTTTGTGTTTTTTTAGGCACACACGGGCTGTAGTGGTCCTGCCAGCGTGCACACGCGCACAGTAATGGGTTAGGGTGCGTGGGCCTTGACCCAAGAGGATTTTCACAGAGGTTGTTCAACAGATGTTTTGGTAATGAAGGGATATGAGTTGGCCTGATGCCAGGTAAGCATGTGTGGTGCAATTTAGGGTTATAATAGATGCCCCCTAATGTGTGAGGTCAAAAGAGCATCTGATGGCCGAAATACATTACCAATATTTTACCAATCTGTACTGATATGTTGGATGAGTGAGCCCAAGAATCAGGAACCAGGAGGTGCCGTCTACAAAATAACAAATGTCTCACTGAGGTGGGCATACCCATGCTCGGGATAAAATAGAACCATGGCTACCAATCAAATACACTGTAGATCCATGTCAAATAACTATAAAGAGTAGCCAAAAATAATACACAACGGAGCTACATCTCGAAATCAAAAAGATATCCATATAGAGTATCCATCTCCCAGAAGCTGATTCGGCCTGATGGCTGTACTTTAGAGCTCGAGCAACAACTTCAAAATCTTCTAAAACTTGGGTAGGAGTGTAATATGAGTGTATGAATGCACTACCCAGAGGTCTTCAACGGCTCGTCGGTTATGGACTTGATAATCTTGATGATCGAACTGAAGGCTTCAGTGGTTTTGAACAAGGACTTGATTGGACGTTCAGGATGGTCGAGTATGTGGACAGGAGACATATTGTAGAGGGGCCGACTCAGGCTTAGTGACAAACTTCCCTTGGACACTAGCATGACAAGTGATAAGAATCAGGCATCATATATGTTAATCATAAGTCTACGAAGCAGGAGGCAACGCAAACTCTCCATATGTTTGGAAGAGTAACCAAACGGTGGAGGACACAACTCTATATAGCGAGAAAATCTTCCTAAGGTCGTACTACATCCCATAGTCTGATGATCAAATGGACAGATTTGCTTTATCCAAGGGCGACTCATGATGCTGCCAATAAAGAAAATACCTTTCTCATCCTCTTTTTGGGGTATATTTGATTTTTTTGTTCTTTTTGATCATTTTTGAAAAGAATAAAGGAATATTACGTTACAATGGAGGAACGAGTACTGCAAACATACAAGATCAAGGCACAAGGGCAAGACTAATGTTCTGGTAATAATGATACTTGGGAAAAATCCTTCGGCAGCCAAAGGTGTTAAGACGCAGAAGAAAACTGTCACAAGGCTGGTGGATAAGGTATGCAAATGCGGTTGATAGAACACACAATGGTAATGTCCTTCGATGTAAGTTTAATGAGCCCAGAGAAGGTAAGCTCGGTGGTTTTTCATATTTAGAGAGTCTAAAAAAAGCATAAAAGGAGACTCCGCTCGGGTACCTTTTTCGAAGATAGTCTAGTCGGTTTGAAAAAGGGATAAACTAGCACTGATTAGACATCGATTCAAAACCATTTTAACGAGTGTGACAAGGACAAGATCACTCAACTATTTTTTCACTTTTAAGGAGTCTGAAAAAAGCTTAACTATGGACTCCGTAAGAAATATTCTTCTGGACGAATTTAATGAGTGTGAAAGAATAAGGTCACTCGATGATCTTTTCAATTTTAGGGAGTCTGAAAAGAGATTAACTATGGACTCCGTGGGGGTTTCTTTTTCGTAAGTTTAGTCCCTCAGGCCCGAAAAAGGGATAAAATCATACCTGAGAGTACTCTTCTAAAGAATGGGAATTCAATAGAGTATTCCTTTGTTCATACAGTTGAATGTTCGGACCGAAAAAGGGGTAAACTATCGTCGGACAGATGTGACTTCAAATTTCAGTTTAACGAGCATGAAAGGTCACAAGATTGCTAAGAAATCTTTTCATTTTTAGAGGGTCTGAAAAGGGCTTAAAAGGAGACCCGTTATGTTTTGGGAGTCCTGAGGGTAAGACAAAGAGTGAAAAAGACCCATGCAAATGAGGCTCAAACTCATATTTGGGAAAGGCTATACGGACTCCCGAGCCTACAGTGTTGTTAGAAACGACATGGACACCATAATGCAACCAGGACCTACCTAGGGCATCCATGTTTTGGTAAGCTCTACCACCAAGTTGCGACACTTCTAGAGTAGATATGACGGTTCTGTGTCACAACTGGATGGGATCGATCCTATAGCATAAGAAAAAGGCAACGAGATGCAAAAGTTGGGGTGATATCCTAACCTATATGCTCAAGTTGATTTTTTGAAAAGATATTTTTTTTATGGACCGTCAATATATATATATATTTTTTTCGAAACTCAAAAAAAAAATGTCCCAATACCTAATCAAATCCCTCCCATATAACTCCTGAATCACTCTAAATGGTTTTTGGTATAAATAAACTAATA